>KQ995371.1:8345-30659 GCA_001598015.1 Dorcoceras hygrometricum
GAATGGCAAGAAACCTGATATTTCTTATTTCAGGGTGTTTGGATGCATATGTTTCATTCATAACAATGGCAAGAAGCATCTAACAGCCTTTGAACCTAAATCTGATGCAGGTATCTTCTTAGGCTATTCAGCTGTGAGCAAAGCATATCGAGTGTTTAACAATCGAAGCTTGACGGTTGAGGAATCAGCACACGTAGTGTTTGATGAAACCAGCTTCAAATCAAATTCAGCTGCAAGCCTACATGACTTGTGTTCACGTCTGGAGTCAACAAGTCTTGAAGAATCAGACGACGACGTGCCACAAAGACAATCAGCTGAAGAAGAACAACCAGCAGTGGTCACAACGCATAACAATGTTCAACAAGATCTGACAGATAATCCAATAGTTATTGATTTAACTAACGTGGATCAGCCGCAGGATCAAATTGCCTCAAGTGTACCAGCTGCTGGGGGTGTTGCAACAAATGATCAACCAGCCGACGATCAATCAGACGTTGCACCAACTGACGTTGATAAACAAGATGTTGCGCAAGAAGTCGCAAGCGCTTCTCCATTGGGTTCTAGACCAACGCCTGAAGCACCATGAAACATACTAAACCTCTAAATTTTTAGTTTTTTTTTTGGAAGTCGGCGTGGAATATACATTTAATGAAAGCTAGAAATAAAAACCATAACTTAAGCATTAAAAATAACATCTCAACATTCGTTAAAACGACTACAAAAATCCTCAATCCACGTCTCACAAGCTAACATAAAAATCAGAGTATTCAAAAACTGTTTGCGGAAAACTGAACTTGTTTAAAACAAATAACATAAAGTAACTGAGTGGTCACGGGATAACAGCCGCAGCGGAGCATCAGACGTCCTCACTGCCGGTCGGAGTAATCTCATCAACATCATCATGCTCACCTGCACCATATTAACCTAGTGAGCCTAAAGGCCCAGCATGCTATATCCGCTAATAACAAGGTACATATCATAAAACCACATACATGCACATAAAGATATGAATATAATTTTCATGACATGCATGCTTAAAAGATCTTAAAACATTAAATCGTACTGTAGTCGTACATACGTCATCATATAACATATACGTTAAGGCATAGCATAAACATAACATAGCTTAAAAGAACATGCGAGTCGTATCCATGAAGTGAGAGTCATTAAGGTCGATTGATCAATCTAAAACCAACGTACGTGGTGGTGTGGTTCAACCGACCTTATCTCGGGATCCCTATATGTCACACCTCTATGCTGCCACTCACCCCGATGTCACACGAGGATCCATAAGCTCATTATCATTATACATTAACAGGGGATCCCCGGGCCCGGTTACCCGGCTAACTCCCATCATTACTTTGCCCACAACACTTCAATCCCTCAAAATATTTTATCTCGGGATCCCTATATGTCACACCTCTATGCTGCCACTCACCCCGATGTCACACGAGGATCCATAAGCTCATTATCATTATACATTAACAGGGGATCCCCGGGCCCGGTTACCCGGCTAACTCCCATCATTACTTTGCCCCACAACACTTCAATCCCTCAAAAATATTTTCATTCATGCCTTAACATAATTTAAACTTTCATGATGCATGCGTTTCATAAAAATCATGCAACTTAAAATCTTGGCCCATTAATATATATTTAATTTCCTTAAAATATTTCATTAATCAATACATAGCATAATACGTTTATAATTAAACATATATTCATGGGCCTATGCATTATTTCCCTCGGTCCGGTCAAGGACTGGCTCAAATGACTGGCCCACTAACTCTAAACCCAGATCCTCAACTTAACTTAAAATCATACTAAGTCCAACTCATAATGGCCCAACAACTAAGAACAAACCATTTTTAAAATCATTTGAAGGCATCGGCCCAACATCGTTAAAATAGGCTTAAAACTCATTAAAATAAATATCGGCCCAAATCCACTAATTTGGCTAAAAACCCAATTTAATTAAAAATTCCAGCAACTTAAAAATAGATTTTGACTTAAAATCGTTGACCCGAAGTCATTTTACAAAAACGAAATTTCAACTTAAAAAGACGACTTGACCCAATAAAAATGACTAGGACTTTAAAAATAAAATAACCCGGCCCAAAAATAAAATAAATCGGACCAGACTTAAAATATTTGACTCGAGACTCTATGAACCACTCCGTTCCAACTGAACCAGCCGGTTCAACCGAACCGAACCAGC
The DNA here is from genome assembly GCA_001598015.1 of Dorcoceras hygrometricum. Taxonomy (NCBI): domain Eukaryota; kingdom Viridiplantae; phylum Streptophyta; class Magnoliopsida; order Lamiales; family Gesneriaceae; genus Dorcoceras; species Dorcoceras hygrometricum. Next base: position 10,564 of record KQ995371.1, read on the forward strand.
CCAAAACCCTAACTCCACAAAAACACACATTGCGCCACACACCCAGCGACACGCCGCCGACATCTGCTTCGCAAGCCCTGCTCCAGCCACCACTGGCCGGAGCCCCACCGGCTGGACCACCCCCAGGTCCAGCCAGTCCTAACCTGACCAACCCTCGCCCAAACCATGGACTCTAGTGGACGCACGAATCCTGGGAATCAGGCACATCGCGCATGCAGATTACACACACTGCACGGTGTGAATCTTCAAGCCAACTGTTCGACCCTTAAATCTCCACTTCAAACCACTACAAGCCACTCCTAGGACCACCATGAACCACCTAACATCGATCCAAGACCACTCAAGCATCCCATCAACCGAAGCCATGCAAAAAGGATCAATACCGTGAGGTGCCATAAGTATACATGCATGATCATGAACATGAACTTTGAGATCTGAAGCATACACGAAATTTCCATGCATAATATTTGTAAAAACAGTGTAATATGATCTATATGGTGAGAAAAGGAAGAATATAACATGCCTTGATTGATAGGAAAGCGAAAATACGTGATACCGGAGCGGAGGACAATGGAGAAGACCACACCTTAGAGTTTCACTCAAAAACTTGCAAGAATTCGGTCACCTTGGGGAGGATGGAGGCTTAAGTTGGCTGATGAGAGGAGAGGCTGGGGTAATTTTCGAAATTAGGGAGAAGGGTTAATGAAAATTGTACAAAAAGCCCTTCTACCTTGTTTTATTTAAGGAAATAAAAGCCCATCAATATACTAGCCCATCCTCTTAATTAAAAAGGCTTAAAACATTTAAATTCAGACTTCAAGCCTTTAATTTTCGTAATATAGGGCCTCTCAAATTTAAAAGTGTAGTAAAAGTAATAAAAATGGCCCGTATAGGCGAAAAACGGGTTCCCCTCGGTAACCGTGCATAAAATCTCCTTTTATTGGAAATTGTGCATTAAATAAAAATATTTTGCTTTAAAATATTTCTAAGTGCTAAAACATTAAAATATTTTCGATTTGGTAGTCTCCGGACTCGTCCCCGCTTACCGGTCTCAAACCGCACCGTAAAGTGACATGCACACGTAAAGCATAAAATCATCATATAATCACATACGTGACATGAAAATCATACTAACATAAGGTTTTCCTCCTAGTCATGCATTCATTTCACGTACTTAGGATTTCTGGGCGTTACACACCAGCTGGTAGCACAAATTATCAATTGCCTTCACCACCAACTGGACATCAAGGCGCGAGCACATCATATCATTTGGTATCAAGACCACCAGCTGATGAACCAGTCGCAAGTACATCTCACCAGCTGGAAGCAGACGCACAAGCCAACAATGCTCAACATCTATTGGCGTCTGCTGATTCACTTGCAAACCAGCCAGCTACACAGGGGGAACAAAGAGCAAATCAAATTGGACTTGATCTTCGGTGGAATAAAAATCATCCACCCGAGCAAGTCATAGGTAATTTTGAATCCCCTGTTCGCACACGAGGCCAGCTAATGCATGATCATTTTGATTCCACATTTATATCTCATATAGAACCTAAAATGATATATGAGGCCTTAGCTGACCCCAGCTGGATAGATGCTATGCAAGAAGAATTAAACCAGCTTAAACGTAATAACGTATGGACACTTGTACCTAGACCAAGTAATCATTCAGTCATAGGAACTAGGTGGGTCTTTAGGAACAAACTGAATGAAGATGGCATAGTAACTAGAAACAAAGCTAGGCTGGTAGCGCAAGGATTTAGACAAATGGAAGGTATAGATTTTGATGAGACCTTCGCACCGGTAGCAAGATTAGAAGCCATTCGCATGTTCTTAGCTTATGATGCATTCAAAGACTTTAAAGTCTTTCAAATGGATTTTAAGAGTGCCTTTCTTAATGGCGTCTTAACAGAGGAAATGTATGTTGTACAACCTCCTGGCTTCGTTAAGCATGCACATCCAGACTTTGTTTACAAACTGGATAAAGCTCTGTATGGGTTGAAACAAGCACCCAGAGCTTGGTATGATACACTATCTCAATTTCTTATCGAGCATGACTTCACTATAGGAACAGTAGATAAGACCTTGTTCAAATTTGTTAAAGCTGACCATATTCTATTAGTTCAAATATATGTCGATGACATTATCTTTGGGTCAACTAACCCCAAACTGTGCCAAAAGTTCTCTAAGTTGATGCAGGATAAATTTGAGATGAGCATGATGGGGGAGCTGACGTTCTTTCTGGGCTTACAAGTTTGACAGCTGGAAAATGGAATTTTCATTAACCAGGCAAAATATACGAAGGAACTGCTGAAGAAATTTGGCATGGAAAATAGTTCAGCAGCAGCAACACCTATGAGCTCTTCGATAAAACTGGACAAAGATGAAGCTGGAACTGCCATTGAGGTATCGCTTTATCGTGGTGTTAGTCCGAAAATTAGGAAATTTAAAGTTAGCAAGCGCTACTGTCAAAAATTAAAAATTTTGCGCTGCTATGATGAGGTGCAATATCTCTTTTTCTTGAACATTAAAAACAGAGCACCGGAGATAGATCTGGTATGTAATAAAACATGCGGAAAACACCAGAACTGAATCCTAAATTTTAAAACACGATGCAAACAGATTTCTGTAAACAGAAATCTGTTCGACTTACTGTGTGTGCAATGGTGTATGCGTGAGTGCTAAATGTAAAATGCATATGCGGAAAGCTTAAAGAAATGGACCAGCAGTTTCTTTATGGAAGTTCGGACTTCAATGTCCTACGTCTCCCCTTCTTCCTCCTCGAAAGGTTCCACTAGAAGATTTGATCTATACATCGTGTACAGACCCGATCCCGCAACCAGCAGCTGCGAGAACTCCTAGACTCTACCAGCCCTCGGCTGTCACTCACTTGTTTTACGCCTATGTGAGAAAGGCTACAAACACAGAGTTTAACGTCGTCGTGCTTGGACGGGATCTGATTTTGTATTGGGTTTGAGATCCATTCACAATACAATGAATGTGAATGAATCTCTGTGTGTGTGAGATTTACAGTGTAAGCACAACTCTCGAATGAATGAATCTCACACACTAGGGAAATGCTCTACAAAAGCTGATTGAGACTCAGCAGTAGACACTCGTTATGCGCTTCTCTCTAATGGTGGTCTACTGCTTCGTCTCCAATTTTCTTCCCTCTGTATTTTTTCATCTTCACACAATCATCATACATTCATCTTCTTCCTTCAAATCTTCTCCCTTAAATAGCCTCTGTTCAAATTCAATTCGTTGGACACAAGTTCTTCCCATTGAAAGATGTTCTGTAAAGTACCGACAGGGAGTTGTCCTTGTGTCCTTTCTTTTGCAGGCTTTTTGTCGTCTTCAATTTTCTTCCCTCTATTTTTGAATCTTCACACGTTAGCAAGCGCTACTGTCAAAAATAAAAAATTTTGCGCTGCTATTATGAGGTGCAATACCTCTGGTTCTTGAACATTAAAAACAGAGCACCGGAGACAGATCTGGTATGTAATAAAACATGCGGAAAACACCAGAACTGAATCCTAAAATTTAAAACACGATGCAAACAGATTCCTGTAAACATAAATCTGTTCGACTTAATGTGTGTGCAATGGTGTATGCGTGAGTGCTAAATGTAAAATGCATATGCGGAAAGCTTAAAGAAATGGACCAGCTGTTTGTTTATGGAATTTCGGACTTCAATGTCCTACGTCTCCCCTTCTTCCTCCTCGGAAGGTTCCACTAGAATATTTGATCTATACATCGTGGTACAGACCCGATCCCGCAACCAACAGCTACGAGAACTCCTAGACTCTACCAGCCCTCGGCTGTCACTCACTTGTTTTATGCCTATGTGAGAAAGGCTACAAACACAGAGTTTAACGCCGTCGTGCTTGGACGGGATCTGATTTTGTATTGGGTTTGAGATTCATTCACTATACAATGAATGTGAATGAATCTCTGTGTGTGAGAGATTTACAGTATAAGCACAACTCTCGAATGAATATATCTCACACACTAGGGAAATGCTCTACAAAAGCTAATTAAGACTCAGCAGTAGACACTCGTTATGCGCTCCTCTCTAATGGCGGTCTACTGCTTCGTCTCCAGTTTTCCTTCCCTTTTTGTTCTTTTGAATCTTCACAGAATCATCATCTTCTTCCTTCAAATCTTCTCCCTTAAATAGCCTCTGTTCAAATTCAATTCGTTGGACACAAGTTCTTCCCGTTGAAAGATGTTCTGTAAAGTACCGACAGGGAGTTGTCCTTGTGTCCTTTCTTTTCTAGGCTTTTTGTCATCTTCAACATTTGAACTAGGCTCAGCAATTGACATCCAGCTTTAGTAAATCTTCATAATATAATTTGTCAACTGCTTCGCTACTGGTTGTATCTTCAACTACTGCGTCTGGTTATTTCCTTTAGCTTCTTTGCGTATGGACTCTTTGCGTCTGGTTGTAACTATCAGCGTCTGGTTTGCAACTCTTCACTACGTCTGCTTTTCCTGCATCTGGATTTCCTGTCGACTGGATATGCAAAACACTGTAGCCTACGACTGGGTACACTGTAGCTTGCGACTGGTACATCAGCTGGTGGTCTAGATGTGCTAGCGACTGGTTGACCAACTGGTGGTCTAGATGTGCTTGCAGCTGGTTGTCCAGACATTGATCTTGAAGTGCTTGCGACTGGATTACTGTAGCTTGCGACTGGTACATCAGCTGGTGGTCTAGATGTGCTAGCAACTGGTTGACCAGCTGGTGGTCTAGATGTGCTTGCAGCTGGTTGTCCAGACGTTGATCTTGAAGTGCTTGCGACTGGATTACTGTAGCTTGCGTCTGGGTGTACAAACTACTGTAGTTCTCGTCTGGATGTACTGTAGCTACCTGCTGGTTTCCCTCAAGAGATGTACCATCGACTGGTTGTACTGTAGCTTGCTGCTGATTGTGATGACATCACTGCTGACATCATCATCACTGATTCATCTTGTTGTTTGCTGATATTGCTGACGTCATTGCCCCCTTAGCGCTCCAGCTGGTACTCATCGTTCCAACTGGTCCAGCTTATTTCTCCAGCTGGATCATCTTCTCCTTTAGCGTTTATCACAGCTGCTCCAACTGCCTCTTCTTAGTTTCTGTTCCAGCTGGTTCAACTTTGATGTTCCAGCTGGTTCAAGCTCTCTTAGCGATTATCACAGCTGCTGGTATAATTTGACCTCCGCCTAATTACGAACAACTGACTCAACTTTGGACGTCTCCATTGCTAATCCAGCTGCCGTCTAAGTGATAAATCAAACCAGCTGTGAACTTTATCTTTTCTCCTCACGACTGGACAAATGCTGCTTCATGACAGTTTTCTTCGATAGCTAACATCTGTACACTAAGTAGAATTGTTAGAAACACAATAATAAGTTTTGTGTAATTCAAAATTCAATCTGGATCTATTGACACAGATCCATCAGGTGGTATTATAGGCTCTTTGCTATACTTAACTGGTAGCAGACCAGACATCATGTTTGTTGTCTGTATGTGTACTAGATTTCAAGCAGAGCCAAAGCAATCGCATTACATGGCTGTAAAGCGAATATTGAAATATCTTAAGGGTACTTCCAACGTGGATCTTTGGTATCCCAAAGACTCGGGCTTTCAATTGATTGGTTATAGTGATGCAGATTATGCAGGATGCAGGATTGATCGTAGAAGCACAAGTGGGACTTGTCAATTTTTAGGGGATCGACTGATTTCCTGGTTTAGTAAGAAGCAGACGTCCATCGCAACTTCAACAGCTGAGGCAGAGTATCTAGCAGCTGGTAGTTGCTGTGCTCAAATCCTTTGGATACAATTCCAACTGAAGGACTATGGAGTCGATGCTTCTGAAGCACCTATTCTCTGCGACAATACCAGTGCCATCGCAATCACCCAAAATCCTGTGCTGCATTCAAGAACAAAACACATCGACATCAGGCATCATTTCATAAGGGACCATGTGCTAAAGAAGGACGTCCGGCTGGAGTATGTGTCGACTAATCAGCAAGTTGCTGACATCTTCACAAAGCCTCTACCAGACGCTAAGTTTTCTTATTTTAGAAACATCTTAGGTCTTCTTGAATTGCCTTGATTGTTGGTGCACTAACGCATTTTGCAGGTTGTTAGTTGTTGCTTAAATCAGCTGTAAGTCTTTTGTTCAGGGGGAACGATAAGACTATCAGTTGAGGTAAGCTTCTCGCGTTGGGAGATTATCAGCCGTAGGGGGAACCAGGAGCTGGATTGTTAAGCGTGACGTCGGTTGAATATGTCATGACTAGACACACTCAGTTGTTACATATATACAGCTGATGCTTATTTGTGACCAACTCCTGCCACCCTCAACGATATATTAAACCAGGAGTAATGTTCTTACATTTACTGCACCAGCTGTGACTTTATAAATTTTGGCGCGTTTCTATTAACTTTGTACCTTGTTCGATTAAAACTTTTTTGAAAACCTTTTACACTGTACGAGTAAAATATTTTGAAAAATATCTTCTAAATCATTTCAAAAATTGTACGCGCTAACGGATGGTTGACACGTGTTGTTACCATGCAAAACGTCACATCGAAATTTTCTCTCTCCAGTAACTTTTTGCATTCTTAGTATAATTACGACGTTTCTTCTTCTATTCTTTACCTTGCATAATTACTCTCGTGTGTTCTTGCATATTTCTCTTGTGCGTATTCTCTGCGTATCTCCTTGCAAAGCTTTTTCAGGTGTTCTTTCAGCTCTTCTATTCAGAAATGGCCTCTGCGTACTACTCCAACACTCATCATATCGATTTTGAATCTGTTCTCGCCATGGACGACCCAGGTAGGGTGTCCATGTTTCAAGCTATAATGGCATCTGGCCTTGAGGGTTTTATGGGCTGTCCGGCAGTCATCTATGAAGCTGCCTTGGTTGATTTCGTCGAGAACGCATCAAGTTCGAGATGGTGTGATAATCAGTACAGTGGCTGGGCTGTTAGTCGAAATATCTGAGGAATGTTTTGCGGAGTCTTTTGACCTACCGATGGATGGTTTGGCAGATCTATCAGAGATTCCCAAGGATGTGGTTTTTGATGCTAGGAGCATCGTTTCTATGTCGGGTGAGCCAGTGAGTTTGTCTGGGAAGAAGAGTCAGATGAAGGTTGAGTATCGTCTTCTTTGCGATATTATGGCGAAATCAATTTCTGTAAAGGCAAGGTCCTTCAATGCGATCACAGTGGAAAAGTTTTCGATGGTAACAGCAGTTGTCTGCGGAGTGAGGATGACTTGGGCCAGAGTATTGTTCAACATTCTTAAGAAGATGGTTACTCCAGGGTCTAAGCAAGCCAAGGGCTTCGCTGTTCAGATAAGTCTTCTGCTGGAAAATATTCCAAATCTGGAATTAGGCGAATCATCGGAGTTTCCAGGTTCCAAAATTCTTACAGAGAAGACTGTGCACCGCTATGTCTCTCTAAATGATAAGGTTGGTGCAGAGGAAGCTACTGATGCACCAAAAAAAAAGTCGCTGGTGAGACTGTTGATGAAGAAGCAGCTGATGAAGGTGCTTATGAGGAAACAGCTGATGGTGATGCTGCAAGGGTTAATGAACCAGCTTCTGAGCCAGCAGTGGCTGATATTGTGAATGAAGAACCGTCTACTGCTGAAGATGTTGATGTCATCATTGAGCAAGTATTGGCTGACACCGCTCAAATCAGAGTCATCGGGTGAGGGAAATCAGCCAGCTGGAACTGCTGAAGAGAGACAGTGGTTTGATCTTCCCTATGATGATCTAATTGCCAGATGGGATGCTGAGAGAATAGTTACCACTCCTAGTGACACGGATGAGGAGATTGAGACTGAGAGGGCAGTTGGAACAGCTGATGGGGTACAGACAGAATCTTCCCAACCGGAGTATATTGTGGAGGAACCATAGGATTTGGAGATGAGTGATGATGAACGATCATTTGATGAATGGATTGATGCCGATGAGAAGATGTCTTTGGATGAAATCATACTGACTATTCCAGCAGAGCTTCCATTGCCTTCAGCTGAAAGGGAAGTCACGAAGATTATTATTGTCACAGAGATCAAAATCCCTGGCGTGGATAAAAAGACTTGGTACCTGGCTAGTCTCCCACAAATTCCCGTCGATGAAAAGGGGAAGGAGCCTCTCCAGCTGAAAGACCAAATCAAGGGCAAGCCCCCGCAGGAACATTATTTTTTGATTTGTGCCGATATAGACCTACTGGTACAGTTACGGGAGAAGGTAATAGATGAAGTGGAAACATTCTTTTATTCGTTTAGTTTGAAGAGTTTAGCCAATATACAGATAGATGACTCCTATTTTGCTAAGGAGGAGCTGGTTTTGTCTTGGGCCGAGGCAGAGTCAACAGGCGTGGCACTTCAAAGAAAAATGTATATACTTTTGAAGTACAGAGCAGTTCTGGTGAGAAAATACTTAGACGGGTGGATACAAAATTTTGTACCCGGGGAAGGAGATTCGGCAGTCCATCTCAAAGTTATCTACATGCTATCAGATCTTCTTTCTTTTGTTTTAGAGGAATTAAAACAGCAGGCAGTCGCACACCATATTCGATGGGATAGGCCGTGTTGCTCTATATTGTTTGAAGGTCGCTTGACTAGTCACCGTGTTATTCCTGCCTACACTATTTTTGAAGTTTCTAGTCAGCGTCAATATGACGACACTCTCCCTCTCGTGAGTGATTTTTTCAAACTGATGAAGAAGAGATGGGAAGATATTTGTATAGAGGCCGTAGAATTCTTTGTTTCAGGCAGACTTGTTCCATTTGGCTCTATTAATTTTTGCTAGATCTCTTCAAGTTGTTCAACCGGCTTACAGTTTTGCTCCTCGCCAGCCAACAGTTTTTGCTTTGAGAGTATCTCAGTTTTGTACCGTGTTTATTGATTACAGTTTATTCAGTCGGTTGCATACAGAGGATGTTCGCAGTTTTGTTGCGTCTATTGCTTCTGAGAGAACCATTTTGAGAGGTGTCCAGCTTGCACAGAATACAGTCTCAATTGCTCCGGTTGTACAGTTGATAGATGAGCATTCTTCTTCTAATTCCACTTCAGACGACATTTCAATGGATTTCGCTGATCAGGACACTGCTGCTGCTGCTTCAATCTCTCTCCCAGCTGCTCCTATTCCAGATGTTACAAAGGCCTTAAAACCAGCTGCGAGCTTTAGCCAACAGTTTTTGCTTTGAGAGTATCTCAGTTTTGTACCGTGTTTATTGATTACAGTTTATTCAGTCGGTTGCATACAGAGGATGTTCGCAGTTTTGTTGCGTCTATTGCTTCTGAGAGAACCATTTTGAGAGGTGTCCAGCTTGCACAGAATACAGTCTCAATTGCTCCGGTTGTACAGTTGATAGATGAGCATTCTTCTTCTGATTCCACTTCAGACGACATTTCAATGGATTTTGCTGATCAGGACACTGCTGCTGCTGCTTCAATTTCTCTACCATCTGCTCCTATTCCTGATGTTACAAAGGCCTTAAACCAGCTGTGAGCTTCAATAGAACAAATCAGTGAAAGAGATGATGGTGCCAAGCACAAAGACACACTATTATTGCACCTCCACGACTTTGAGAGGCAAGTTACCGCACGCTTCGATGCACAGGATAGAGTTCTTGGGGCGTTGTGCAGAGATTCAAATGATCAAAGAAATCTCATGTCGATGGATATTAAGTCATCTCACAAGCAGTTGAACACTCAGATTGCCTCTAATGCTCTTGATGTTGTTGATGTCCGGAGGGTGTTCAGGGAGAATCACGGAGTGAGGATGAATTGGGCCAGTGTATTTTTCAACATTCTTAAGAAGATGGTTACTCCAGGATCTAAGCAAGCCAAGGGCTTCACTGTTCAGATAAGTCTTCTACTTGAAAACATTCCAAATCTGGAATTGGGCGAATCATCGTAATTTCCAGCTTCCAAAATTCTTAAGGAGAAGACTGTGCACCTCTATGTCTCTCTAAATGATAAAGTTGATGCAGAGGAAGCTGCTGGGGCACCCAAGCCAAAGGCTGCCTCAAAGAAACGACCAGCTGCTGTTCTTGGAGATGAACCATTAGTTAAAAAGAAAAGGACGATGAAGAAGAAATCAAGCTCTTCTAAAGTAAATTTGGAGATAGTGGCCGTGGCACAGGAGGTCATGCCCATACAAATGGTTGAGCCAACTACTGCTGCACCAGCTGATGAGGTCGCTGGTGAGACTGTTGATGAAGAAGCAGCTGATGAAGGTGCTTATGAGGAAACAGCTGATGGTGATGCTGCAAGGGTTAATGAACCAGCTTCTGAGCCAGCAGTGGCTGATATTGTGAATGAAGAACCGTCTACTACTGATGAAGTTGATGTCATCATTGAGCAAGTATTGGCTGACACCGCTCAAATCAGAGTTGATGAGGAAGATCAAGTTGTGCGTCCATCGGGTGAGGAAAATCAACCAGCTGGTACTGCTGAAGGGAGACAGTGGTTTGATCTTCCCTATGATGATCTAATTGCCAGATGGGATGCTGAGAGAATAGTTACCACTCCTAGTGACACGGATGAGGAGATTGAGACTGAGAGGGCAGTTGGAACAGCTGATGGGGTACAGACAGAATCTTCCCAACCGGAGTATATTGTGGAGGAACCATAGGATTTGGAGATGAGTGATGATGAACGATCATTTGATGAATGGATTGATGCCGATGAGAAGATGTCTTTGGATGAAATCATACTGACTATTCCAGCAGAACTTCCATTGCCTTCAGCTGAACGGGAAGTCATGAAAATTACTATTGGTAAAGAGATCAAAATCCCTGGCGTGGATGAAAAGACTTGGTACGGGTGGAGGCAGAGTCAACAGGAGTGGCACTTCAAAGAAAAATGTATATACTTTTGAAGTACAGAGCAGCTCTGGTGAGAAAATACTTAGACGGGTGGATACAAAATTTTGTACCCGAGGAAGGAGATTCGGCAGTCAATCTCAAAGTTATCGACCTGCTATCAGATCTTTTTTCTTTTGTTTTAGAGGAATTAAAACAGCAGGCAATAGCACACCGTATTCGATGGGATAGGCCGTGTTGCTCTATATTGTTTGAAGGTCGCTTGACTAGTCACCGTGTTATTCCTGCCTACACTATTTTTGAAGTTTCTAGTCAGCGTCAATATGACGACACTCTCCCTCTCGTGAGTGATTTTTTCAAACTGATGAAGAAGAGATGGGAAGATATTTGTATAGAGGCCGTAGAATTCTTTGTTTCAGGCAGACTTGTTCCATTTGGCTCTATTAATTTTTGCAGATCTCTTCAAGTTGTTCAACCGGCTTACAGTTTTGCTCCTCGCCAGCCAACAGTTTTTGCTTTGAGAGTATCTCAGTTTTGTACCGTGTTTATTGATTACAGTTTATTCAGTCGGTTGCATACAGAGGATGTTCGCAGTTTTGTTGCGTCTATTGCTTCTGAGAGAACCATTTTGAGAGGTGTCCAGCTTGCACAGAATACAGTCTCAATTGCTCCGGTTGTACAGTTGATAGATGAGCATTCTTCTTCTGATTCCACTTCAGACGACATTTCAATGGATTTTGCTGATCAGGACACTGCTGCTGCTGCTTCAATTTCTCTACCATCTGCTCCTATTCCTGATGTTACAAAGGCCTTAAACCAGCTGTGAGCTTCAATAGAACAAATCAGTGAAAGAGATGATGGTGCCAAGCACAAAGACACACTATTATTGCACCTCCACGACTTTGAGAGGCAAGTTACCGCACGCTTCGATGCACAGGATAGAGTTCTTGGGGCGTTGTGCAGAGATTCAAATGATCAAAGAAATCTCATGTCGATGGATATTAAGTCATCTCACAAGCAGTTGAACACTCAGATTGCCTCTAATGCTCTTGATGTTGTTGATGTCCGGAGGGTGTTCAGGGAGAATCACCAGGAGCTTACTGCTAAAGTCACATCTCTGGAAGAGCAAGTGGCTGCTACTCGTCATGATTTATTGGATTTTAGTGCTCAAGCACAGCAGACCCTTAATGTTATTACCGACCAACTGAGCGAACTCGTTGCATATATCAACCGTGGTGGTAATGACAAAAAGTGTCAAGTAAGTAGCAGCCGCCCACCACCTGATAATCAAAACAGAGGAAGTGGCAATACAGGTAGTGGTTGTGATACTGTTAGAACGGACATTCCACAGAGAGACATTGACAATGCACAGAGAAACATTCTGGAGAGGCTTATGAGTGCTGATAGAGCCAGAGAAAGAGAAAGGAGTAGTAAGAGCAGAAGTGGAAGTGGATCGTATAAGAGGAGAAGATGATGTATTAGGATAGTATCTTTATCGATCTTTTGTACAAATCCTATGTACAATTCTTCAGATAATGAAATTTGATTTCAGCAGTCGTTGTGCATTTTTTTTTGCCTATTCATTTATCTCGGCTGCTAAGTTTTGTCATCACCAAAAAGGGGGAAATTGTTAGGAATAAAATTTATTAGTTTTGGTGATAACAACATAAGACTAGTTGCTACTGGAAAATCAGCCGGTGAATTTTACAGGAGAACATTTTTAGTCGACGGGTTGATTTTCAGCAGTTGGTCTATTCGGAGAAATTCAGCAGATGGAAGATTCTTCAGTCGTTGGAACAATCAGTCGTTGGTTTGTTTTCGGTAGTTGAACTTTTCAGAGGTAAACAGCAGGTAAATTCTTCCATGGCATATCAGCAGACAGTTGCTTTAGTTGCAGGCGCAAGAATTTGAGAGTTAGCGTGTTTTGTTAAGGATTGCAAAACGACAGCGTTTGGATTAGTCAAAACTACAGCGTTTAAATAAGTTGAAACGACAGCGTATTGAACTAGCGCTAGGATTCAGTCGTTGGATTTTGCGTTGGTGTTTCAGCAGGTGTTTTCTTTAAGGAAAATCAGCAGATGGCTACAGTACTCTCTTGATCCAGTCGTTGTTACTCTTAATCGATTCCAGCCAGCCGATACATTATAAAAGGAAGATATTCCAAGAGATCAGCTGGTGCATATTTCCAGGCGTTGAAGCTATCAGTCGTTACATATCTTTCAAAGGTACAAGTAATCAGTTGTTGCATAATCGCTCGCTCGATTCAAACGTTCATATCAGAGGAAATCAAAGGTGGAGATTGAATCGTACATGTGCTTTAATTGAGGGAACAGTATCAGTACTATTTTAGGTAAATAGTACACTATATCAGAGGGCGGTTTACGGCGTTTGCACAAATATGGAACGACGCCAAATTTGCTCTGACATTGTGCGACTTGCCTCTTGGTGGAGCAGGATTTACGGCGTACGAATTGACAGAAATTCAAAAGGAGATTTTATTGCCTTTGAAGAAATTAATGACCGTTGAGATCGAAGACTATAAATAGCATAAGTTTGGATTGAAGAAAGCTCTCTCTCTCGCTCTCATTACCTTGCTGTTACGCTGCCAATTTTACGAGCTATTCTCATATTGTAGCATTTTCAAAAAACTCAAACACTCGAAGAACAAAACCGCTGATCTTCATAAGATAAACCTTCGAGTCATCTTCTGGTTCACTTGTTGAATCGCGTTTCTACGTTTTAGAAACCAGAAGATTTTACAGTCTCATAGCATTGTATTCATTGTTATATCATTTGAGTCTGTAACGAACGTGCTCCTTAAAGCCGTTCGAAAAATTTCATTCACTTGTAAAACCAGCAGCTACGTCTGCACTTTAGATTGTGGTGTTGCTAGGAGTTCACCTGGAGCGAGTCTCGGTGATCGGGTGTTTGTAGAAGGACTACATGCATCAAATCTTCTAGTGAAACCTTCCTGAAAAGGAAGAAGGGGAGACGTAGGATATTTATATCCGAACTTCCAGAAACAAATTCTTGACCCTTGCTATTTACTTTACGCATTTACTTATTCATTGAATTATCTGTTCACAAATCAATTGGCCTCTTTCTGCACATACTTTGTTGGCCAAAAGATTTGATTAAACTGAGATCCTTAAATCTGGTAACTCGGATTTAAGTTAAGCAGTGCTTGTAAAACTGTTTTAAAAGGTTTCGAAAATTTGAAAATATCAAGAGTTCATTCAACCCCCCCTTCTGAACTCCTGCAACTGTTTTTCGAACCACATTGATCGTATTTTTGGACTATCAAGACTGGTATCAATCGAAGAGCTAAGAAAAACAAACCAAGCGCCACCATTCTTGCTCTAAACAACGGCGGAAATCGACGACAATCTAACGGAGAAGGGTTCGATGAACAGTAACTATCGAGGGTTTCGAAGAAGACGATAGGAAATATCGGGGTCGAAAATACGCTAAGTGTTAATCAACACTTGTATTTAAATCCTCGAGTCAAAGTCTGTTGTGAGAGTCAATCACCGACCTATTCAGATCTTAGCAACAGATCCTAACGCTAAGGCACAAGTCCTCAAATCTGGATCCTGCGCTAACTCAAATCTGAGTGTGCTGACGCTACGCGCGCTAACTAATCAAAACGGCGTCGCACTGGCTTACAGCTGAAGCAGAATCCAGCGCTCATATCTGCTCACGGTCACTCGGATCTGAGTAACGCTAACAATACCGATCAACTCAAAAACGTTGACTAACACGTGTCCTCTCCTTGTTGACTCTCGCATCTACGTTCGCTCGCTACACGGATATCACCCGCTAGCGCCGCATCTAAACAATCGCTAAGTCCTGCGCAAGAATTCTGCTGGCCTATCTTCCTCCAGCGATAGAACCCCACATCTGAATACTTACTGGAGTCAGATCTCGATAGATTAACTCAACGAATCAACTCCAAATTCGACGCAGATTTCACCCGATGGTGACCAGCAACTCAAAGATGATCATCTCTACGTCACAACTGGAAAATCACCAACCAGATTTGGCCAAAATCCTCAAACCCAAAATTTAAAAATCACTACTCCTGTGATTAATCTTTAACCAAATCTGATTAATCACTAATTACCGAATCTCAGTCCTCACAATAAAAACATGCAATTTAAAAGGCATAGCCCGTCAATATATATTTAATTCTTTCATTTAAAACATTTTATCATACATAAAATACTACATATAAAATTAAATATATATTCACGGGCTTCTACATTTTCTACTCTGCCCAAGGACAGATTCAGGTGCCCGTCCCACTAATTCTAAGCCCAAAAGCCTAGACTTAACTTTAAAATGACATCTAACCCTAAACATGACTTGGCCCATAACTTTAAACTTGAATTTTAAAAAGTTTATAAAATACTCACTCCTTTAATTTAAAATCAAGCATTAAAATTTGACGAAGTAAAATCCCATTGACCAAATATTTGATTTTAAAACTTAATACAAAGCTCAGAAATAAAATAACTTGGACCCAACTTAAAATATTCAACCCGACCCTCGACTGACTCGATCCGGTCCGATTGAACTGACCCACCGGCCCAACCGAACCGGCCCATGCAACGCAAAACCCTAGCCGCAACCATGCACGCACACACGCAACTAGCCTCTACTTTCGCCCTTCGGTCGCCCATGGCCGGAGCCCTTTCGACTGGACCACCCCCAGGTCCATCCGGCCCTACTGGACCAACCCTGGCTCGAACCATGTGCTACATGGTCCGGTCGAGAAGCAACACGCACGGATGAGCGTCGCACGTAGGGTGCGATCGAGCCACCCTCAATATTGGCTCGACCAAGTGGTCTAGCCGCCTCTCCACCTAGCCTTAAACCACCATTGGACCTCCTAGGACCGAGCCTTAGCCCCCCTTGAACCATCCATGACCGATGCAACAAAGAAACGAGTCAAACATGTAATGAAAACTATGAAACATGCATGGATCTCAAACATTATGCATAGATCTAAACAAGTCACATACAATTCATGCAATCCTTTGGAAAAACAGTATATTATAGCTTAAATGGTGAGAAAATACGAGATATTACATGCCTTTTTTGAAGAATTTACGAGTGCTACGTGATACGGGGATGGAGGACTAGAGTTTGGACGATCAAGCCTTGAATCTTCACCAAAATTTGATGAAACTCGAGCACCAATGGGGAAGGGGGGCGACGTGAATGATGGAGGAGGGTGGAGGTGGGGTTTCAAAAACTAGGGTTCAAAGAAATGGGTGATGCCCAAAATGACCCCTCCAAATGTTTCAATTAAGAAAATTAAGAGTTTTCCTATACTAACCCTCCATTTAATTAAAAATTTTAATGAAACTCTAAACATAGGCTTTAAAATCTTAAATTTTCTTAATATATGACCTCCTCAATTTTAAAATATAAGAAAGTCCATTAAAACAGCCCGTATAGACGAAAAATGGGTTCCCCTCAACTAATAATCATAAAAGCTCATTTTTTGAAAATTGCTGCTTTAAATAATAAAATTTTGCTCTTAAAAATCTGAGGGCATAAAAAATTAAATAAATTTTCATCCACGCGTCCGGATCTCAAAAGGACTAAAAACATAAGATGCATATCATGCGACATTAAAACCATTATTAATTCACATAAAATAGAATATAATTTTTTAAAATAATTTTCCCCCTAGTCATGCACTCATTTCTACGTAATTAGGATTTTTGGACGTTACAACATCGGTCTGATCTGATCGTCAATCAGGATTGTGAGAGACTACAACGATGGATTCACAGCCGGTTGGATCGGGCTTGGGCTTGCCTTGGGCCCCATTAACCTAGTTTGAGCCCATTAAATATCTATAAATATAGGCCTTGGGAAAACTTCTCAAATGCACCAAGTTGAGCAACCAAAGTTTGCACAACTCTCTCCCTCACTCTCCTCTCCCCTTCCTGTCATCGCCTTCGCCTGTCGACGAAGTCGTCGCTGCCGCTGTTGTCGGACCTTGTTCCCAGCGTCTTGGTGTGGAGATTCCATCCGTGAAATCTTTACTGGTTTTATTATGCAAACCAGCAAAGGAGTTGGGATTACGAACGATTAGGCTTCGTCCACAAATCAACCGTTGAAGGACCATCTCCCTCTGAGGATTGGTTGGAGTCGGGCGCCTAGTCGCCAAAGGTAACTATTAAGCAACCTATGCATGTTTATGTTTTTTATTTATCACGTATGAGCGTCCCGACCTCCGCGACTAGTTTGTGGCAGAAACAAAAATTTGTAAATCTTCCACTACTTGTCGGGATCGTGATCCGGATCCGTCGCTTCGCTAACAGAAAGCTTGTAGAAGGTTTCTATCATATCAAGAGCTAGAGTATTTTTAATCTAGTTGTTAATCTAGTTGGAGTCATCATCAATCTTTTGAAAGTTGATAGGTATAAACTTCCAAACACCCTATTGTTGGTTATTTTAAATAGATGTTACATAATGCTCAAACTTTATATTTATGCTTCTATTGCTTGGTTGAGCATGAGCTAACAGTGATCCCAACACTCCTCCCATAGATCTACCATCACTTCATTGTGCCGTTCATCTCTACTGGTTGGAGATCTCTACGTGCAAACTCGCAAGCTTTCTAGTGAAAGATTGTGGAGGGAATACGGATTCTGGTCGTGGACCTAATTAAGAGAACCGTTCATGAGCCAACCAATCAAAGTTCCATACCCACGTAAAACCAAACTAGTTGGATCCAGTCGTCATAACACCAGCAAGGTAACTAGATCTAAACACCATATGTATTTTGTTCTATGTTTTTTACCTACAATGTAACCATCCCGACCGTCATGACTGGTTAATGGAGATAAAAAAAAAATTTAAAACTTCCGTTGTGCGTCGAGAGCGCTATCCGGATCCACTGGATGCCAACACGAACATATATACTAGGAGAGGATGACACTTTCATATTTGAAAGAGGAGTTCAAAGCAATTTTAGATAACTCTTTTGGCACCGCATCCTTGCTTGAGAACTCCTGACCAACGTAAAAGTTAGAACCATCAGTAAACAAATATGTATCAACTTCTAGGCTGTACATGAAGCTTATCCGATTGCTTAACAATGTGCTCCACATCATACAGTTACACCTCACCAACGTGCTATAGATCATTTTCTTGATCAAGCTAGGTCACTATATTCTGAAATGAACTAACATTATTACGTATTCAGACACCTCATTAGATGCAATATCTCTATCAAAAGATTCATCATAGTAATTCTCATGATGGAAGATTCATCATAGTAATTCTCACGGTTCCATCAATGTATTCATTACCCACAGTTCCATCATTCAAAGGTTCATCACCCTATATCAAAAGTTCTATCCGTCCCAACATCAGAAATAACAGTAATACTGGGTTCATGTGAGACCCAAAAGATTAGTGGAGTAATTAATTTAATTAATCGGGTGTTGGCGTAAGATCTGAAGGAGAGCTAGCTGGTTCGTGCGTAGAATAGCTCTGATCTGATTTCGGTAGAACGATCAGATCTGGTTGGTTGGATCGCTTGTATATTGTCGTCGCAAGCTATCCTGAGTGTGCTAAGAGGGAAATTCGAAGCGGGTGCTGAAGCAACGTCATTTAGAGGAAAACAGCTTTGAAGAGAAATCTGTTAGTACTGTCTGGATCGGCCTGGTTCATGGTTTTAGTGTAAACCGGTACGATTCATAGGTACCGGCTGAGGTCGAATCTGAACGAGTGTGAGCTGGTAGCGCTACGTGGACCTGTTCATGGTTGTCAAGATCTGGAGGTAGTGTAACGTCGTTTAACGGCACCATATTGGACGCTAGTTACCAGTAAGCTGATAGGTGCGTGGGAACGGACGTGAAGCGTGATCTGTTGAGATCTGTTTAGCGGATGTGAGCTGTGAAAACCCGAAAAATTCAGCTTCAAAAAAAAAAATAAAATAAAACCAACGACTGGACAACCAGCTGCAAGTGCATCCAGTCGCAAGCTGAAGTACCAGTCGCAAAGATCCAGACGCAACGAGGATTTCAGCAGTAGCGCAAAGACAGAAGATCAATCCGGTCGCAAGATTTTATACCAGTCGACTGGATTGCAAAGGAACGAAAAAAAACCAGACGTTGCGTTACAAAGATTGATTCAGACGCGACGCAAAGAAGAGTGAAGTCCGGACAGTTGCGAAGAAGAAGTAGAGCGACGTAATGCATTGCGACTGGAGAACCAGCAGATGGAAGCAATGCTGACGTAACCTTCACGATGTCGTTTGATTTAGTGAATCGATGCGTTTTGAGTATTGCGTCTGGAACCAGTCGCGGGAGGAATTGGAAGAGGTAATCACTTAGAGGAACCAGTCCTGATATAAATACTAGTATCGCTCAACTCCTAAGACTGCTGGTAGAGCAAACTGGCAGAGGTAATGGCCAATCTTCTAGCAGTAGAGGACCAATCCACGATGATCCCCAAGAAAAGTTTAGAAGACAGAAGCCAAAGGAGTTTGGTTGTACAATGGATCCTTTAGTTGCTGAAAGCTGGATTAAATTGATGGAGGTTATCTTTGAGTACCTCCAGATGCCAGATTTAGATAGGCCTAGGTGTGCTATCTACATGTTAAGAGATGACGCCATGATTTGGTGGGAAGGAGCTAAGTTGTCTGTGGAGTTGTTGAATCTTACTTGGGCAGATTTCAAACAAGTATTCTTTGAGCAATACTTCACGGCAGACAAGAGGTCTGAATTGAAGAGGGAATTTCTGACCCTAAAACAGGGGAGCATGACTATACAAGAGTATGTGCGGCCATTTGAAAGAGGGTGTTACTTTGTGTGAAAACCCGAAAATTCAGCTTAAAAAAAAAAAGAAACAAACGACTGGACAACCAGCTGCAAGTGCATCCAGTCGCAAGCTGAAGTACCAGTCGCAAAGATCCAGACGCAACGAGGATTTCAGCAGTAGCGCAAAGACAGAAGATCAATCCGGTCGCAAGATTTTATACCAGTCGACTGGATTGCAAAGGAACGAAAAAAAAAAACCACACGTTGTGTTACAAAGATTGATTCAGACGCGACGCAAAGAAGAGTGAAGTCTGGACAGTTGTGAAGAAGAAGTAGAGCGACGTAATGCGTTGCGACTGGAGAACCAGCAGGTGGAAGAAATGCTGACGTAACCTTCACGATGTCGTTTGATTTAGTGAATCGATGCGTTTTGAGTATTGCGTCTGGAACCAGTCGCGGGAGGAATTGTGTTGC
>KQ995371.1:31048-43258 GCA_001598015.1 Dorcoceras hygrometricum
AAACCAGCAGGTGCGAGACTTAGGAAGAATTCGTGCAATCGAGTTACTGCCGGACTTCATTCAAACAGCAGGATTCGTGCTACCAGACTTCACCCCATATTCGTAAACCAGACTTCAGGCTTCGCTCAGTTCACGTAAAATCAAACTTTGAATAGTAAGTGGGCTTTTGCTAATATGTATTTCGTTGGTTATATTATCTATATTCATTTCGAAAGTTCAGTTCTTCGTTTACTGTTCGAGCACCTTTTGTTCAGATGGTTTTATCTCATTCAAACTCCGCTTGCACTGATTTTTTCTGTCGTTATATGGGTTTACGAAATATTTCGGATTTCTGGGTTACTGTGTGTAACTAATGGCCTCGACCCCTTAGAGGAGCAATACTTAGGGACTGATCAGTAAACCATAGACACGAAGTTATTATCAGTGCTATTCTGTCAAGCTCTGTCATGCTCTGTCATGTTTTGTCATGTTCTGTTATGATCCGTTATGCTCTGTCATGCTCTGTTCCGAATTTTGGTAAATATGTATATATATTTGTTGTTTTGCTCGGATGGTATCCCCCACTTGCTGGGTGTTTCCCCAAACACTCATCCTTACTTCTCCACCCAGATAAGAATGAAGAGCAGGTAGAAGAAGAAGAACAAGATCAGTTCTGGGGCTGGTGAAGATTCAGATTTTTGTTTAATTATGTATTTTATTCGATTACGCATTTCTGTTATTTAAATTTTAGTTTCAGATGTAAAAACGATTATTTTTCGATTATTAATAGACTGGTTTGAGCTACGCTATGATGGCTTAATGTTTTATAATTTTTATAATTGTTTAATATTGCCGATGTCATGAGTCTCGGTCTCGGGGCGTGACATTTTAGTGGTATCAGAGCTCACCAGGTTCATAATCCAGTTGGGAAACCAAATCGGTTAGTATCTTCTGTTTATGGATTTACCTCACGACTTTATATTTTTGGAAATATCCTCAGACTTTTAGGAAATGGCCCCCTCTGCTCCTCGTACTCGTGCTGCGGCTGCCCTCTGCATGAAACAAATCGCCCTCGATAACCAAGACCGCGCAATTAGGCGCCTTAGAGCCCAGTTAGCCACTGAGAGACGAGGATTAGCCGTCACGAAGAAGGAACTTAAGGAAACGCAAGTAGCCTTAGAAGCCTCACATAAGGTCATTGCCGGACTGACTGAGATAGGACTGAGCATGTCCAAAAAGATTGAGAAGATGAAAGTTAAGAAACAACTAGTTAAAGCAAACCATGTGGAGTGCCACCAGAAGTTCCAGGCTCGTATCCACGAAGCCGAAGACTCAATGCAAGCTCAACACTTGCTCATCGAGGCCCTAGTGGATGAGAAGGATAGCCTGCTCCAAACAAGCCCAACGCTCGCGTGTTCGCAATGACACAGGAGCAAGATGAAGACGCCAGCGACGTGGTGACAGGTACCATTTTCATCAACAAGATGCCTGCTTATGTGTTGTTTGATTGTGGTGCTACGCATTCGTTCGTGTCTAGGAGGTTTGCTAATAAGTTAGGGTTAGAACCTGAAATTCTATCGGAACCCTATAGAGTAGCAACTCCTACCAACGCTACCATCGAAACACATAAACTCCATCGAAACTGCAAGTTATCGATCAGCGATAGGCCTTTCTTTGCAAACTTGATACAACTCAACATGGTCGAGTTCGATGCCATCTTAGGAATGGATTGGCTATCTAAGCATCATGCACTAGTAGATTGCCGAAGTAAGAGCGTGAAGCTCCAAACCCTCGATCGAGAAGAGTTGGTATATCATGGCAAGAATAAGGAGCGAAAGTCCCTACTTTCTGCAGCCCAAGTATGGACAGCCATGAAGACCGGAGCAGAAGTTTTCTTGGCAATGATCCAAGAAATAAAAGAAGGAGACGAACTCAAGATAGAAGACATCCCAGTGGTGCAAGAGTTTGCAGATGTATTTCCTGATGACTTACCTGGAAAGGTGCCTGATCGAGAAATTGAGTTCGAGATCAACCTAGTGCCAGGGTCGGCTCCAATATCCAAGGCACCCTATCGAATGGCGCCTGCAGAACTCAAGGAGCTCAAGGATCAACTACAGGAACTGCTGGACAAAAAGCAGATTCGACCCAGTGTGTCACCCTGGGGAGCTCCAGTCTTATTCGTCAAGAAGAAGGATGGAACTATGAGATTGTGTATCGACTATCGAGAGTTGAACAAGATCACAATCAAGAACAAGTATCCTCTTCCAAGAATTGACGACCTCTTCGATCAACTCAAGGGATCCACAACCTTCTCCAAGCTGGATTTGAGGTCAGGCTATCATCAGCTAAAAATCAGGGATGAGGATGTCTCTAAGACTGCATTTAGGATAAGGTATGGTCATTATGAATTCACAGTGATGCCATTTGGTCTAACCAATGCACCAGCGGCCTTCATGGACCTCATGAACCGTGTATTCAGACCATTCCTCAACAAATTTGTGGTGGTGTTCATAGATGATATACTAGTATATTCATCAAGTGAAGAAGACCACAAGGAACATCTCCGAATTACTCTCCAGACCCTGCGAGAGAAACGACTGTACGCTAAATTCAAGAAGTGTGAATTCTGGCTGAAGAGTGTGGCATTCCTAGGCCATATAATCTCCGAAGCGGGCGTATCAGTAGATCCAAAGAAGGTAGAAGACATAATGGACTGGCCTGCACCTAAGACGGTGACAGAGGTTAGAAGTTTCTTGGGGTTGGCCGGCTACTATCCAAAGTTTGTAGAAGGCTTCTCTTCCATAGCCTTACCACTCACTCAACTCACCCAGAAGAACTCCAAGTTTAACTGGAACGAACAGTGTGAGACAAGCTTTGAGACTCTAAAAACGAAGCTTGCATCTGCCCCTGTTCTGACGTTACCCGTAGGAGACAAAGACTTTACCATCTACAGCGATGCATCGAAGGAAGGACTAGGATGTGTGCTCATGCAAGATGGCAGAGTATTGTGTATGCCTCAAGGCAACTGAAGACGCACGAACGCAACTACCCGACTCACGACTTAGAGCTTGCAGCAGTGGTTTTTGTCCTAAAGATATGACGACACTATCTTTATGGTGCAAAATGCGAGGTATTCACCGACCATCAAAGTCTCAAGTACATATTCACTCAGAAGGAATTGAATTTGAGACAAAGGAGATGGCTCGAGCTGTTAAAGGACTACGACTTAACGATCAACTACCACCCAGGAAAAGCAAATAAGGTGGCCGATGCGCTAAGTCAGAAGAATATGAACAAGGTGATACTATCTTCAGTCTCAGCCCAACCATGCCTTAAAGAATTGATCAGTTAAAACAAGATCAAGACCACGGCTTGATGAGGCTGAAAGAACAGATCAAGGAAAGGGAATCGCCTGAATTCCGAACGGACCAAGATGGGATCCTTTGGATGAACGAACGACTATGTGTGCCCGACGTCGATAAACTCCGTCAGGAAGTGATGTCTGAAGCACATAAGTCCAAATTCTCAATCCACCCGGGAAGTACAAAAATGTACAGAGATTTGAAAGAACATTTTTGGTGGAATGGGATGAAAAGAGATGTTGCTGATTTTGTTGCAAGATGCCATGTATGCCAACAAGTCAAGGCCGAACATCAAAGACTTGGAGGATTGTTACAACCACTAGAAATTCCAGAATGGAAGTGGGAAAACATATCCATGGACTTTGTAGTTGGTCTACCGAAGACAAGACTAGGTCACGATGGAATATGGGTCATCGTGGATAGGTTAACAAAATCCGCGCATTTTCTACCTGTCCGAATGAACTACGGCTTGGACAAGTTAGCTTCGTTGTACATGGACAACATCGTCAGGCTTCACGGAATTCCAACAAGCATCCTGTCAGATAGGGACCCAAGGTTCGTATCTCGTTTCTGGAAGAGCTTCCAAGAAGCCATGGGAAGTAAGGTTACTCTCAGTACTGCTTATCATCCGCAAACAGATGGTCAAACTGAGAGGACCATCCAGACCCTAGAAGACATGCTGTGGACCTGCGCACTAGACTTTGGTAGAAATTGGAGCGAACATCTACCCCTAATAGAGTTCGCGTACAACAATAGCTACCACAGCAGCATAGGGATGGCACCATATGAAGCCCTTTATGGACGTAAATGTCGATCACCGCTATATTGGGATGAAGTCGGAGAGAAGGCTATCACAGGAACTGAGCTCGTTCAAGAGACAGTGAAAAAGGTAGCCATTATCAAAGAGAGACTAAAGGCAGCCCAGGATCGACAGAAGAGCTGGGCAAACCTAAAGAGAAGACCTTTGGCATTCGAAGTAGGTGAAAAGTGTACCTTAAGGTTTCACCAATGAAAGGAGTAGTCCGATTCGACAAGGCCGGAAAACTAAATCCCCGGTATATCGGACCATTCGAAATCTTGGAAAGAGTAGGAACACTTGCCTACAGACTGGCCTTACCACCCAGTATGTCAAGAATCCATAATGTCTTCCATGTATCTCAACTAAGGAGATATATCTCAGACTCTAGTCATGTTCTTAATGAAGGGCCACTTCTTGTGGAAGGAAATCTAACCCAAGAACTGAATTATGAAGAAGTCACGATTAGAATCATGGACAGAAAGGACCAGGTACTCCGACGAAGAACGATCCCTTATATCAGGGTCCACTGGTCCAACCACACCGAAAGAGAAGCCACCTGGGAGGTGGAAGAAAAGATGCGAAACCAATATCCCTACCTTTTCGATAATCAGAGTAACCAAAGTTTCGAGGACGAAACTTCTTTTAAGGAGGGAGGGATGTGAAAACCCGAAAAATTCAGCTTCAAAAAAAAAAACCAACGACTGGACAACCAGCTGCAAGTGCATCCAGTCGCAAAGATCCAGACGCAACGAGGATTTCAGCAGTAGCGCAATGACAGAAGATCAATCCGGTCGCAAGATTTTATACCAGTCGACTGGATTGCAAAGGAACGAAAAAAAAACCAGACGTTGCGTTACAAAGATTGATTCAGACGCGACGCAAAGAAGAGTGAAGTCTGGACAGTTGCGAAGAAGAAGTAAAGCGACGTAATGCGTTGCGACTGGAGAACCAGCAGGTGGAAGCAATGCTGACGTAACCTTCACGATGTCGTTTGATTTAGTGAATCGATGCCTTTTGAGTATTGCGTCTGGAACCAGTCGCGGGAGGAATTGTGTTGCGACTGGGTGACCAGCTGCTGGTAGCGATACTCGCGTGTGTAACGTCGTCGTTTAGATTAGTTGATGCATCGTCGTTTTGTGGTACTTTGCGTAACCAGTCGACTGGTGTTTGTTTGAAGAGATTTATACCAGCTCTTGGTCTCATTTCATGCGAAACATGTTGTTTGCTGGTGTATCGCTACGGCGTCGTTTGAGTTAGTTAAACGCCGCGTTTTGGATTGTTGCGACTGAATAGTTGCGACTTAAACCAGACGCAGGAAAAACTAGCTGCGGGAATAGTTAAACCAGACGCAGGAAAAACCAGGTGCAGAAAGCTTCACCAGGGAAATTCGAAGAGATCTCTCACGCGTACAAAGCAAATTTCGAGCTGTAACGGCCGATTTAGAGGATTAATGGTCGAATTACTCGCCCAAATCAATGCCTGCGTTGATTGATTTTGTAACAGTCGACGTAATGAGGAATTAAAGGCCTTTGATGGCGGACGCTCGACTCCCCCTCCTCGCCACCTATAAATATCCGATTGAGATTGCAGGAATTCTCCACACCGCTTCGAAATTCACAGCAATAAACTCTCACGCCAAAGTTCTGCAGCAGTTTCTCCAAATCCCTTAGCCACGATCCTACGTAAATTGCGACGTTCTCAGAAGCTTTTGCTATCAGATTTCTCGCGAGCAATTGTGCGAAGTTCAGCAGAAGTCATTTTCCATATTTAGTGCTACCAGGTTTTCGGCCGAAGAATTTAAAGTGTAAGTGGGCTTTTGCTAAGTAATACATTCGTTTGATATACATATATATTTTCTTCACATCAAAGTTTCGTTTTTTGTTGAACTACTATTCGAGCACTTGTTTCAAGTCAGATCTCTGTTCGTTCAAGTTCTGTGTTGCACTGATGATTCTGTCGTTATATGGGTCTAAGGAATATTCCGCACTCTGGGTTACTTGGTGTAACCACATGGCCTCGACCCCTTAGAGGAATAAAAATTCTGGGTGTTTCCCCAAACACTCACCCCTTACTTCTCCACCCAGATAAGAATGAAGAGCAGGTAGAAGAAGAAGAACAAGATCAGTTCTGGGGCTGGTGAAGATTCAGATTTTTGTTTAATTATGTATTTTATTCGCTTCCGCATTTATCTTATTTAAATTTTAGTTTCAGATGTAAAAATGATTATTTTTCGATTATTAATAGACTGGTTTGAGCTACGCTATGATGGCTTAATGTTTTACAATTTTTATAATTGTTTAATATTTCCGATGTCATGAGTCTCGGTCTCGAGGCGTGACATGAGCAGTTGGGTGCACCAGCTGGTTAAGCAGTGATCTGTGTATCCTGAGTGGGATTTCTGTGCGACGTCGTTTGGTGGTAGTCAGATCTGGTGTAGCGTAGAGGAGTCGGATCTGGTATAGTACTAAGATCTGAGTTGGTACCAGCTGGGAGCCCTGAGTTGTCAGTGGCTACTGTTCACCAGATTGGCGGAGTTAAGTGTGCTGTGGTGATGTCCGAATTTTCACCTATTTTGATCTATTTAGTGATCAATAGAGGACTTTGACCTGGTGCACGCCATTGTTTCTCAACATTTATAAAATATCTCTCCCCGTAAACATACCCTCTACTGTAGCGAAACCCTTACTAATTCACCGTGACCTATTTCCTCCGATTCCCGATGGTAGACGATGCAGCTTTGAGCAAGGTTGGTAGTGTTGAGTTCCTCTTTCAAAGACGCTTCTTTCTATACCTCTTTCGAAGACTTTGAGAAGCTAGAAGAGTGAACGCGATGGAGCTACAGTGCGTTGTCAGTCCGTATTCCAGTCGATTGGCTCTTCCGTTCAGGTAGTGCTTTCGAGTAAGTATTAAATCTACGCTTCGTTTAGAGCTAGCTATTTTGTTTTAGAGGTAGGGTAGAACTGGGTTGAGCTGGTAGCTCCCTGTTATGATTTCTGTGCTTACGGTATCGGAGATGATTACTTTTTTTGGGCTAAGCAGGTTTCAGATCTAAGTTGTTCGGGACTCTCGTTGTGGTAATTGTAGCACAGAAGCTAAGGTACGGATGTGAGCTTATATTTACAGATTTGAGATAGGCTTGTGTATAAATGAGCATGTGTTGTTATGTTGAGCAGTGTGTATGCTGTTGGTTCTATGCTATTGCTTGCACCTGTTCTGTTGTGTGATATCTTGCAAGCTGTTCTTATGCATACATGCATGTCATGTTGTTACGCTTTATCCCTTGCGATCCTATGTTAGCAGCTAGTTGTGAGAACCTATGATTTGTTGTCTTTCGCTGTTGAGCTAACCCGTGTTAACAGGATGCATGTGATTGAGCGACTGGGTAGCTCCCATTCTCTCACATGTACTATGGCCTTTTCTATTCTAGCTTATTGCTGGTATTGCGTGTGATTGAGCGGCTGGGTAGCTCCCATTCTCTCACATGATTTGCGGCCACCCTGTTCTATTTTGAGTGGTACCATGTGTGATCGAGCGGCTGGGTAATTCCCATTCTCTCACACGTGCGGTGACCACTCCTATTATGATTTCAAGCTGTGTACTGTGTACAGTTCCTTTGGATCCTTTAATCTTCATGTTCTCATGCATCGCATAGCATTTATAACTAGTTCTATCCACTTGATGTTTTATGTTTCTCTCCGTACTGGGGTTTGACCCCGTCCCTTTGGGGTTGTTGCAGCCACTTCACATTCCTGAGTGAAAGTGGGAGCATATTACGATGGATTTCGTTGTTGGTTTGCCCAGGAGTCCCAGAGTATTCACGGCTATATGGGTGATTGTGGACAGACTCACCAAGTCAGCGCATTTCTTATCGGTGAAGACTACTTTCACCCTGTACGCAGAGCTTTATATCCAAGAGGTGGTCAGACTGCATGGCATACCAGTCTCGATAGTGTCGGACAGAGACACCAGATTCACATCTTCCTTACATGCCGCCTTGGGGAAGAGATTATCGTTCAGTACAACATTTCACCCGCAGACAGACGGACAGTCAGAGAGGGTCATTTAGATTTTGGAGGGTTTACTGAGAGCTTGCGTCATTGATTTTCAGGGTACGTGGGTCTCGAGATTATCGCTGGTAGAGTTCACGTACAACAACAGCTTTCAGGCGTCGATCGGGATGGCTCCGTATGAGGCGCTGTACGGGAGGAGATGCAGATCTCCCGTACACTGGGACGAGGTTGGCGAGAGAGTGCTTACTGGGCTGGAGTTAGTACAGCAGACAGCAGATGTTGTGACGAGGATTCGGGATAGGATGAGGATAGCCCAGAGTCGTCAGAAGAGTTATGCCGATCAGAGACGACGAGATCTGGAGCTAGCTGTGGGAGATCATGTGTTCGTGAGGTATCGCACATGAAGAGCGAGATGCGTTTTGGCCGGAGAGGCAAGCTCTGCCCAAGATTTATTGGGCCATTCGAGGTTTTTGAGAGGGTTGGTACTCTGGCTTATCGAGTAGTGTTACCACCCAGCCTGTCAGCAGTGCATAATGTCTTCCATATCTCGATGCTGCGGAAGTACATTCCGAACCCGTCTCATGTATTGGATTTTGAGCCGCTCCAGTTGACACCAGATTTATCTTTTGAGGAGCGACCAGTGCAGATTCTAGCTAGGGAGGAGCGTAGGCTGAGAGCACAGAGTATTCCTATGGTCAAGGTCCGATGGCAGAATCACTCGGAGGATAAGCTACCTGGGAGACTGAGGCCGATATGCGGATGCGCTACCCAGAGTTATTCGGTACGTACTCAATTTCGGGGACGAAATTTCTATAAGAGGAAGAGTTGTAACGCCTATAAATTTCTGACTACGTAGAAATGAGTGCATGACTAGGGGGAAAATATTTTTAGATGATTACATGCCATTTTATTTGATTTATTTAAGATTTTATGTTGCATGGCATGCATGTGTGTTTTTCAGCCTGTTTGAGCTACAGACGCGTGGACGGGATTAGGGCCGACCGGAATGAAAATAATTTGAGATTTTTAAGTTATAGGATTTTTAAAAATGAAATTATTTTATTTTAAGCAACAATTTCTGAAAATTAGGATTTTTATAATTATTTTGGAGGGGAACCCGTTTTTCGCCTATACGGGCTCGTATATTGAGTTTTAAGGATTTTAAATTATGAGGAGGCCTTGATTTCGAAAATATTTAATCTTTAGAGCCCAATTGTGAGTTTTAAGTGCCTTTTAAATTAATTAGAGGGGCAAGCTTGTATTTTTCTCCCATTTTCTTAATTAAATCAATAGGGGTCATATTAGTAACATTCTTTTTTCTTAAACACAAACTTGAATCAAACCTAGTCTCCACATCTACTACCAGCCGTCCTCCCCTCCCTCACAAGCACACAAAAATTTTAACTATTCATCCATTGAAGAAGCTTGGTGATCCAAAGCCGGTTGCGCCCCGATCTCGCGTCTACGACGTCGGTATCTTTTACAAACCAGGCATGCGATATAAATTTATTTTCTCACCATTTATACTATAGTAGACTGTTTTTCAATGATTTATGGCATGTTTGGTATGCGATCTAATGACATCTATGAGGTTTACTTTCGGATCATGCACGCACCCCATTTTCTCACATGATTTTCGATCCAAATCTTTGAAGCTTCGGTCCAGGGGTGTTCCAGGGGCTTGGGGGTGATCACTAGTGGTTGTATGATGGCCTTTAGGTACTGAAAAGTGGGCTGGTTCGAGCAAAAACCATGGCTGCAAGTGAAGATCACCTGGTGCGCCGCGCAGGGAGAGCAGCCATCTTCATGGCCTTCGCGCGCGCACTGTGAGCCATGGTTTGGACCATGGTTGGTCCCGTTGGAATCGGCTGGACCTGGGGGTGGTCCAGCCGGAGGGGCTCCGGCCATGGTGGCCGGAGCAGAGAGCACGAACGTCGGGAAGTGGGCATCGCGCATTGGAGTGAGCGACGGCGCACGCGTGTGTAGGGCAAAGGTTTGGGCCAGCCGGTTCGATCAAACCGGTTTGGTTTGGTTGGATGTTTGGTTCATCGAGTCTCGAGTCAAATGTTTTAAAATAGGTCCAAGTTATTTTAATTATGGACATGTTATTTTAATTATTAGTCAAAGGTCCAATTTTAAAGAAAATAGCCAGAATGTCAAAATTGAGTCAATTAAAAAGGGGTGAACATTCGTTTCATCGGTTATGTAAAGAGCGATGATTAGCCTAGAAATGGTGAGCCAGGCCCCGAAATCAATCCTCGACCGAAGTAGAAAAATGTAGAAGCCCGTAAATGTTTATTTAATTATATATGTAGTATGTTATGTATGTAAATGTTTTAACGAAAATGATTAAATATACATTAACGGGCTAAGCTTTTAAACTTGCATAATTTTATGAAAATGCATGCATCATGAATGTTTTATGAATGTTAAAGGCATGTTCTTTTAAAGGAAAAAATCCGAGGGATTGAATGATTTGTGACTTATGATGATGTATGATGAGCATATGGATCCATGTGTGATATCATGGTGAAGTGGCAGCTTATGGATCCTCGTGTGATATCGGGGTGAAGTGACAACTTATGAGCTTATGGATCCACGTGTGATATCGTGGTGAAGTGGCAGCCTATGGATCCTCGTGTGATATTGGGGTGAAGTGGCAACATATAGGTGTGACATATAGGGATCCTCGTGTGATATCGGGGTGAACCACACCGTCCCTGTGACGCCCCAATCCTCATGGGAGTCACGAGATCAAAGGAAAGGAAATAAAAGGAAAATAGAAGGGCTGAAAAGCAAATAGAACAAGCTGTATTGCCTTGCTCAAAAAAAATCGAAATACAACCATTTGGCGCCATAAAATAAACCAGCCTTCATTACAAATTTAAAGTGCAAAATGCGAAATCGCGACATTACAACTACTGAACTCTATCTGAATTCATCTTTGTTGTAACAGATCTCAATACAGTTTTGACTAAGATCAAAGACAACAAAAGTAGCAAAATACAAAATGAACATCGCGGAAAAGCAGGCCTTCGATAAACACTAACACGTCGCTGCTGATTCAAACTCCACCTCCCACATGCTCCGCCGCCGACTCACCTGCACCAAGAAAGCTAGTGAGCCTAGGGGCTCAACAAGCAAACTAAGTCACCCAATATAAAGGGGCAACTGACCCTCTCGTCTGCTGCTCACCCTTCCCATATGAACCGTCTGTTATCTAAGCCATAAATTCATAAATTTAAACTTTCTTCTTTAAAACACATACTGGGCGAACTGAAATCTTAGCATCGGGGTTCACTTCATTTTTAAAACTCAGGCTTCCTTCAAAAATCGTTTTACTGAGCATCCAGCAGAGACATGTAAAATCAGCAGTTGGGATGAATTCAGTTGTTGGCAAGAAATCCAGCTGATGTGAACAGTGTAGATCAGTTGATGGGTATATATATATCGGTAGTCAACACAATTAATTTGGTCAACGGAGTAACAGTAGATTAACCAGTCGTTGGTTCAAGAACAACCAGTCGTTGGGTAAGGCGATCAGCAGGTGGAAGAAAACTAGACGATGGATATAAATCGGCAGTGAAGTACTTAAGGGGAAAGGAATCAGTCGCAAGCAAAAAAACCCAGTCGCAAGCAAAACCAGTCGCAAGCAACAGTAACCAGTCGCAAGCAAAACCAGTCGCAAGCAACAGTAACCAGTCGCAACTGCTAAAAATTTGACAATAAAATTCATCTGCCGAACAATAGGAATGCACCTGCTGGTGTTAACAAAAGAAATACACCTGCTGGTTTTAGCAAAAGAAATGCACCTGCTAGTGTTAACAAAAGAAATACACCTGCTGGTTTTAGCAAAAGAAATGCACCTGCTGGTGTTAACAAAAGAAATACACATGTTGGTTTTAGCAAAAGAAATGCACCTGCTGGTGAACAGTGCATCTGCTGGTTTTACGATAACACTTGGAATATCGAAACAATGATCACGCTACCAGCAGTCGCCTATTAAACCAGACTTTATACTGATTCAACTAGCAGCTACCGATTACACAATCATCAAATC
>KQ995372.1:5738-21842 GCA_001598015.1 Dorcoceras hygrometricum
TTCCAGTAGTTTGTAGCTTTTGGTTGTATTTCTTCCCTAGTTGTTGTTGATTGTTTGCTCAGTTATCTTGAACTCTTGGCTTGTGTTAGCAAGTTTCAGTTTTTGGTTTCTGTTGCCGTGTTGTTCTGGAATTGTTGTGTTTGATTTCGAGGACGCAATCCTTTTTAGTGGGGAGAAATGTGAGACCCGAATTTGATAAGAGATTAATTGTTGAATTGATTTGGTGTTGGTTGTATTTTCGGGTCAGATTTCACATTTTGAGCAATTCTGGAAGTTTTTGTAATTTTGGGTTTTTGAGTTGAAAGCTGGTCGGTGGTGAAAACTAGTCGCAACGTTTATGTGGTATCACGAGATTTCGATACGCCGTCGTTTTGGCAAAGTCTGGTACCAGCTGCGAGGAGTTTGTTGCGTCTGGTTGAGCAGCCGAGAGCAAATGTCAACGCGGGTCAGCGCTCCTGTAGCTTGCGTCTGCTAGTGCGCGAGAGTTAGCGTCTGGATGACGTAGGATGTGCAACGCCGTTTTGGTTAGCGCTAAGGAATCCAGTCGTTGGGTTAGCGACAGCTGCTGGGTCTGTGCGACGTCGTTTATATAAGTTGGAACGCAGCGTTTTGATGCAACGTCTGGTACCAGTTTTTGGTTTGTGAAGCATCCAGTCGCTGGGTTGTCCAGCTTTTGGGTTTGAGGACCAGTCGCAAGTATCGAGTGACGTGTCACCTTGCGTCGTTTTGAGTTGTTGGGATTTATTAGTTATGGGATTCAGCAGCTGTTGGTTGTTGCGACTGCTGGTTGAGATTTCAGTAGCGCAACTGCTGGTTTTGTCGGTGGACATGTTAAACCAGATTCCAATCGTTGCGAGATATATATAGGAAGACTTGGTCTTCGATTTGAGATACCAGTTCCCATACTTAGCGAAATATTCTCCCGATTGTTGTTCTTCGCTTCGAACACTAGGTTACTGTTCACCGTGAGTTTCTCCGGCGAATTCCCATCGTTTCCAGCCACCGTTTGGTACGTTAGAGGTAGCGTTGGACTCCTCTTGAGAAGCTCTTTCATTCCATACCACTTTTGGAGGCTGTCGTTGGCTGGTTGTGGATCTTGAAGCCACTGTCTTTCGGCCGTGTGTTGTGCGTTCA
This sequence comes from Dorcoceras hygrometricum, assembly GCA_001598015.1. Classification (NCBI taxonomy): domain Eukaryota; kingdom Viridiplantae; phylum Streptophyta; class Magnoliopsida; order Lamiales; family Gesneriaceae; genus Dorcoceras; species Dorcoceras hygrometricum. Next base: position 6,873 of record KQ995372.1, read on the forward strand.
GGTAGCCTTTCGATTTGGTGATGAGATTTTGTTCCTAGCCTAGAATTGATCTTCCAGTTAAGTTGTATGCAGTTGCTGGTTGAGCTGTTGCTCCCAGACCGTGACCTTCGTAGCGTTCTGTTAGTTTCCCTGAGATCTTGTGTGTGTTGTTCTAGCAGGTGCTAACCAGATCTCTTAGGCTTTGTTGTGGTGAACGCTTAGCAGAATTAAGGTACGGATTTGGAGATTGTACTACAGCGAGTTTATGGCCTGGATAATTTGTGAGACGGCTATTTGTTGGCTGCTGTGTATATTTGTCTTGTGAAGCTGCGGTTTTGTGAGATGTCCATGAATTATGTGGTGTATACTTGCTGTTGATATTTCTGTTGTGCATATGATATATGCTTGTCATTCCAGCATGTTGCATACACGCATTATCATTTCATTTCAGCTTTTGGCAGCCCTTGTTTCGTTGTTGTTACTCTGTTTGTACCAGGATGCGAGGGCGATCGGTGATTCCGCACTCTCATCTCCCTGTTGGGATGTGTTAGCCCTTATGCGCCGAGTGGCTAACTACCACAGTTCATAGGTTGGGCAACGGCAGGTCGAGCGATTGATGCATCTGGTGTTGGTGGGCGAGTAGGGCCGAGTGGATAGCTCCCACATACCCTGCACTCACCGTGGCCACATATACTCTATTGCAGATATCGTTGAGCTATGCATTGCGTTCTTTGGCTTCCTTTTCTTGGTTGTAGCCTTCGGCAGTTGTCCCTCATTTCATGCATAGCATCTGCATTTTATTCATGCTGTTTACTGCTGTTTTATAGTTTCTCTCCGTACTGGGGTTTGACCCCATGTCCCTCTGGGGCTTGGTTTGTTTTCCTTGTTGTGTTGTTTTCAGGGAACCCAGGTTTTACAGCTGGTCGTGGGTTTAACACAGCTGGAGGTGCCCCAAGAGGTGGTTATAGTGTCCCAAGTATGTATATTATTTATGCGCACTGGTATCACCTTTTGGGTGTGATGTCCCGGGTGATGCTTAGGCTATTGTAACTGGCTGTGAGCCAAGGGATGCCTTTTTCCGTGCTGTTTGATTAATTGTTGTAACCGTTGTTGGTTGTTTTTAAACTGGGATTATATTTTAAGTATTGTTGTATTTTAAATTATATTGTTTTAAACCGTCAGGCCAAAAGCGAAAATTTTATCTACTTTTTTATAGCTTCCGCATGTGTTGTATGATTTTACTCTGTTGTGAGCACGAGGCCTGACAACCACCCACTCACTTAAGCCTCGCTTAAAGTGAACTCCTAGCAACCAAATCTAACGCAGACTCTTCTGCTGATTACAAACAATCATATTTTTAGAACTGCTTGACGAAGCAAGTTCTTTACAGACTCTGATCTGAAAATATATCAATGAATACAACACTATCAGAGTTTGTAACAATTCTGGTTTTCTTATACAAGACGAATACTTTGCTAATGTAAAACCAGAAGGAAGTCTCTCGAAGATTGATTTCTGTTTAAGAACGAAAATTTTCAAGGCTGTTCTTCGAGATTTGAAAGCTGGGATATCAAATAGTTTCTGACTTGAAAGATTTTTCCCAAAAGATGCACGAAGAATCAGAGAGACAGATAGACAAGAGAGTGTAAATCGGCAGAGAGCTTAAATCACCAGAGAGCTTCTTCGCTTGAATCTCTTCGACTATATATAATAATCCATTTTCAACGGTCATTTAATGAGCCAGTAGACACAAACGATTTTTGAATATCTTCATTGTACAGAGCATTAATTGTGCCATTAATGCTGAGTTGAGGTTTGTCTACCGTTGTCAGAGTTGAGTAGACTTTTATACCAAAGTAGGTAAACATCGATTGTACCAACTCCGCGTTCTGTACAATATACTCTAAGTAGCTCTGATCTTGAATATCTTCACTCCAATTTGTCTGAAAGGCTTTCTATGCTTTAATCATGATCGTTGAATCCTTTGGAATAAATAGCTGTTTAAGATCTGAAGCTGAGATTTGAAATCTGTTCGGATCTGAATTCTTATTTGGCTCTGAACTCAAATATGCTTTCGTATACATATGAGCTTCCAGATCTTTCTCCTTTACGAATTTCTCCCTTTATTCTCTCTTTAACTGTATCTCTGTTAAATCTGAAATCCCTCTCTGTTATGTATCTTAGAAACATCTGATCTGTACTGATCTGTAGAAGAAACCTCTGTATTGAATTGAAATATGATCTGTGCTGATTCTGTTAAATAAGCCTCTGAACGAATCTGATATACTCGTCTGATACACTCGGATCTGATCTGATATAATCTGAGATACTCGGATCTGGTCCAAAAGAAACGCTTAATCGGTTAAGTCCTTAACCCCATTAGTTATAGTCCAAATCTGAACGGATCTGAGTCCCCGATAACTTCTAATCCAAATCTGATAGAACCTGATTACTTCAAATCTGATAGCTTTATATTCAGTTTTTTGTCTTGTTGTGTTATCACCAAAAATTATAATTTATCTTAACAGAAGGGTTTTAATGGATACATATCATCCTAAGATTTAAATGATTTGAAATTCTGAAAAGATGACCGTTCAATTTTAAAAAGAATTTTAAAAGGCAAACCAATCTCAACCGTTCGTTTTAATATACCAGCGTGGAAACAATTAATTCAAACACCATGAGAATATCACACTGTATATACCCCTAAGCTGGACCAGATCAACGTGGAGCTGACCAGCTCGAAGACAAACAACGAACTTTTGTATTATCTATTTGAATTCTTTTGTTCCCCTGAACAATAGCATGCAGAACACAATCAAGACATATCCAAGAGACTTAGAATGTTTCTAAAATAAGAAAACTTAGCGTCGGGCAGAGGCTTGGTGAAGATATCAGCAACTTGCTGATCTGCTGGCACATGCTCCACCTGAACGTCTTTCTTCAGAACATGGTCTCGTATGAAATGATGTCTGATGTCAATATGTTTGGTCCTGGAGTGCAGCACGGGGTTCTGAGTGATGGCTATTGCACTTGTGTTGTCGCAGAAAATTGGTGCCTCTGCTGCATCAATGTCGTAGTCCCTGAGCTGTTGTTGTATCCATAAGATCTGAGCACAGGAGCTCCCAGCTGCTAGGTACTCTGCTGTGGACATTGTAATTGATGTATGCTTCTTGCTAAATCATGAAATTAGTCTATCACCAAAGAACTGACAAGTCCCACTTGTGCTACGCCGATCAATCTTGCAACATGCGTAATCTGCATCACTATAACCAATCAAATTGAAACTTGAGTCTTTGGGATACCAAAGATCCAAGTTCTGTGTTCCATTAAGATATTTTAAAATACGCTTAACAACCATGTAACGATACTGTTTTGGATCAGCTTGGAACCTCGCACACATACAAGCATCGAACATAATGTCCGAACTGCTAGCAATAAGGTACAAGAGAGATCCAATCATCCCACAATACATGGTTACCTCTATGGCAGATCCAGCTTCATCCTTGTCCAACTTGATGGAAGCACTCATCAGAGTAGCGGCTGAAGAACATTTTTCCATCCCGAAATTCTTGAGAAGTTCCTTGGTATACTTCGCTTGATTGATGAAAATCCCATCCTCAAGCTGCTTCACTTGTATCCCTAGGAATAATGTCAGCTCCCCCATCATGCTCATCTCGAAACTTGTCCTGCATAGCTTGAAAAATTTATCGCAAAGCTTCGGATTAGTTGAGCCAAATATAATGTCATCGACATAAATCTGTACTTACAAGACATGATCTTTCTTAACGAATTCAAAAAATGTCTTATCTACAGAATCGATTACAAAATCATGATCAATAAGAAACTTGGACAAAGTATCATACCAAGCTCTGAGAGCTTGTTTTAGACCATACAGAGCTTTGTCAAGCTTATACACGAAGTCTGGTCTGGTATGATCTACGAAGCCAGGAGGTTGTGTAACATGCACTTCCTCATTCAGGATGCCGTTTAAAAATGCACTTTTAACATCCATATGATAAACCTTGAAGTTCTTAAATGCAGCATATGCAAGAAAAATGCGAATGACTTCTAGTCTAGCTATAGGCGCAAAAGATTTCTCAAAATCTATGCCTTCTTCCTGTCTATATCCTTGCGCTACTAGCCTAGCCTTATTTCGAACTACGTTCCCATTTTCATCTTATTTATTCCTAAAGACCCATTTAGTACCTATTACGTTTTGGTCAGTAGGTCTAGGAACTACATGCCATACTCTGCTACGTTCGAATTGACTAAGTTCTTCTTGCACTGCTTCTATCCAGCTTGGGTTCACTAAGGCCTCTTATACCTTATTAGGTTCTGTATGCGAATGAATGCAGAGTTAAAATACTCGCTTATCATCTGGACTCGTATCCTAAGAGGTGCAGTAGGGTTATCAATGACCAGCTCGGGTGGATGATTCTTATTCCACCAGAAACCTGGCCTATATGAGATTGATGCTTCATTCTGAGGGTTGATCCTTGAGTCTGTTCCCCCTTCAGTCCTGCTGGATCATCTGGTGTTATGATCAAGCACTTACCACTAGGCCAAAAGCTATAGCTGTTAGCCAAGGTGCAACTTTATTTCCTTATAATGTGGCAGTGCAGAGTGCACCTATTATGTGCGTTAGGGTTTGGGATGTTAGGCCCATGAGACCAGGGAGGTGCATGTCTAACTGCTGGTACTGTCTCATTTCCCTTTGAGATCAGTCTTACCCTTTCCCTTACCGTCGGCCCTATCCCCAGCAGAGATAGTCCAAGTCCATCATTAAGTCTATTTAATTAGACTTAATGACTTCATTGAATATACAACACTACATTGATAACCCTAAACCTACTTGCTAGCCGCCACCCTCCTCACTCTCAAGCCGCCGCCGCCGCCGTCTTCGCCGGAAAATTGTTTCCTGCCAATTCGACGAGGAGAATCCGTTCGTGCTGATCTCGTCAGGGCTTCTAGTGCAGCCTGACGAAGGAGTCTCGGATCTGGTCGTGGACCGGATTGGCGTAAACTACCGCAATCTACCGAGAAGAGCCGGATTCTTGAAATACCGGTTGGAGCCAGGCACAAGTGCCAGCAAGGTAATCCGCTTAAACATCCTATGAATGTCGTAGGAAATTTTGAACTGTTCGTATTGATCGTCTCCCGGCTTTTTCTATTGTTCTTCCGCTGCCTCGCCGGGGGGCGGATCCGGATCCCCAACACTGTTCTGTGTCTCATCATCACTTGGTTAATCCAGATTATTTGACTCCAAACGAGTACACAATCATTCAGCTTTGCAGCTGATGTTGATCTGAAGCTGGTTTCATCGAACACCACATGAGCTGATTCTTCAACAGTTAGCGCCCTGTTGTTGAAGATTCTGTATGCTCTGCTCTACCTGCATCAGATTTAACATCGAAAGCTTTTAGATAAGTTTTATCGTTGTTATGGATGAAGCATCTGCATCCACATACCCTTAAATACGTAATGTCAGGTTTCTTGCCATTCCAGATCTCATATGGGGTAACACCATGACGCTTGTTAATCATCATTCTGTTCTGAGTATAGCAAGCTGTGTTAACGACTTCATCCCAAAATTTTTGAAATTCCAGAATCAGCAATCGTTGTTGTAGCAACTTCTTTTAAAGTACGATTTCTACGCGCAGCTTACCCATTTTGCTGAGGTGTTCTGGCTGCAGACAACTCGTGCTTGATTCCAATGTCATCCAGATAAGAGGAAAATTTAAAACTCAAAAAACCCGTTCCTCTGTCACTCCTTATCGATTGACACTATTGCTCATTTTGTAAACGTTTTAGAAGCTTGATCAGCTGGTTGACAGTTTGATCTTTAGATTTCAGAAACAACACCCCTGTAAATTTTGAGAACTCGTCAACAGCAACCAGGGGTATTTCATTCCCCTTAAGCTGGTTACAGGTATATGACCAAAAATATCCATGTGTAAAAGCTCCAACTTAAATGAGGTTTTGTTACTGCCTCTGTTTTTAAAAGTTGATTTTATATGTTTTCCCAGCTGACAGGTAGAGCAAACCTTGTCTTTTGAAAATTTTAAATTGGGCAAACCAGTAACTAACTCACGCTTACTCAGATTAGCAATTGTTTTGAAATTCAGATGGTTCATCCGTTGATTCCATAGAAAACTCTTAGCAGAGTCAGCTACTAGGAAAATTTGTTCAGTATGCGGCTGATCTGACCAGTATTTTGTAGATATTCTTCGATTGATAACCTACCAGCACGGTCAGACCTTCCGGATTTTGAACAGTGCACGTGTGCTTTTGAAACTTAACAAAATAATTACTGTCACACAACTGACTGATACTGATCAAATTGTAGCACAAGTTCTCAACTAGGAGAACGTTGTTGACAGTAAAGTTACCATGGATAAGCTTACTCTTACCCACAGTGTTACCGTTTGAGTTATCATCGAAGGTGATCTTGGGTCCATTGCATGTTTTGATATGTGTGAATAGCTTGGGATCACCAGTCATGTGCCTCGCACATCCGCTGTCTAGATTATCATATAAATTGCTCCAGTCTGGATACCTGTTGTTCTTGCAATCACAAATAAAACAGATTTGGTACCCTTTGATTTATTTGGGTCCAGGTTTGGTTAGACATTTCGGAACCCACACTTGGATAATTTTAATCACTCTACAAGTAAGTGCTTCAAAGTATGTGTATGGTTTGTGTGTGTTCAGTGATCTGGAATGAATTGGAAAACAGTGGATTTTCCATTCGATCTGGGCTTAGAATATCTGGGCCTATACTGCCAGTTCTTCGTAGAGGCTTTCGAGAACCAGCTTTGCTTTATACCACCAGATTTGGGTTTGCCCCTCATCTGTTCAACTCATTTCTTCAGTCAGCTTTCTCGAGGATTCTCAGGAGAAGTATACCCCAGCTCACAAAATCATCCTTGCCAGATCGAAGGCTTAGCTTCTATCTTTTCCTCATCAGATAGTGCCTCTTCAGGCTGTCCCACTCTAGATCTTACAAAGATCATGGTTTGAAACTTTGTTCTATCCAGATTTGGGGTACAAATGGTCTATGGTATTGCTATCATTGCTACCATAGCCCAATCCGGATCTATCACCGGATGGCTTCATAGCTCCATGAAACTTATCTAAGGATGCAGAAGACTTGGTTCAGGAGCTTATAATCTCACCTAAACGCTGATTCTCATTGAGTATCTCCTGTGACCTGCTCCTCAGTTCATCATTCTCAGTAGACAGCTTACTGAGAGCAGCTTGCATCTCGCTTGAGCTAACCATCTCAGGTTTATTTGCACAACTCTCTTTTTCAGCCTTAACTTCATTGAAAGACTAAGACAAATTTTTGTACTCTTGGACCATGTCATTTAGTGCCGTGACTAGATCCTCCCGTGTAAATTATAGGTTGGAGAAATCAAATACCTCCTCAGTGTCATCAACCATGAGACACTGTACTTCATCCTCACTTTCACTGGATGAGGAAGTTCCTGAGCTGGATTCCTCTGAATCTGTGTCAGCCCACACACTATTGTTTTCCTCAGCAACCATAGCTTTCTCCGTCCTCCTCTTCCGGTAAAAATTTTTATCCTTATTATCCTTGCTGGTACCACGATCTGGTTGTTTCTTGGCATCCAGCTTAGGCTTCCTGCAGTCAGAAACGAAGTGACCAGGCCTATCACAATCATAAAAATTATCGTTAGAAGAAGAATTAGAATTATTTTTAGGTGATTCGACAGAGAAGGGTTTAGAGTTATGATTTTGCATAAATTTCTCGAATTTCTTTATGAACAACGACATGGAATCGCTGTTAATCTCTTCTGCTGATTTGCTGGTTGATGGGCTCTGGTCTGGAGTTACTGCTGCAAGATCTCTAGTTGGTTGAGATGTAGAAGGCTCAGATTCTGCTCTTGTCTCAAGCTCAAACTCATACGCCTTCAAGTTGGCAAATAGTTCATGCAGCTCCAGCTTGTTCAGATCTTTGGATTCCCGCATAGCCATAGTCTTCACATCCCACTCTTTGGGTAGTGCATGCATCACCTTTAGGGCCAGCTCCCTGTTGCTGTACTCTTTTCCCAGTCCGGTTAGGTCAATCACCAGAGAGCTAAACCGTTCATCAAATTCACCCATTGTTTCCTCAGGTTTCATCCTGATCAACTCAAATTTCTGCAGGGCAACCGTCAACTTGTTTTCTTTGGTCTCCTCGTTGCCCTCGCAGATCTGGTTAGCTTTTCCCAGATCTCCTTAGCCGTTGTGCAAGTCTGAATCTTGATAAACATATTATTGTCTAGTGTCCTATACAGGATTTCCTTGGCAACGTTATCCAGATTTGCCTTTTTCTTATCCTCTGAAATCCACTAATCCTTGGCTTTTCTATCCACTGAGGTGCGCCCGCAGATATGGCTATTGCAGTATTTGTTTTCATAATCTTCATGGGGCGGTCTGTTATCATGAACCACATGTCATCATCTTGGGTAGCCAAGTGAGGTTGCATCCGGATCTTCTAGACGTCATACTCCTCCTTAGAAAACATAGGGATTTTGTTGTGTGAAATCGACATATTTAATGAACATAAATGAAAAGCTGTTCAAACACTGAAAATCCGAGCTCTGATACCACTTGTTAGGATCAAAAAAGTAGATCGGGAGTTCTGAGGGGGGGACGGGTTAATGAACTCCTCTCCTAATTTTAATGAAAATTTGTTTTCAAATATTTTACAACTCGTTGCTAAACTCTAAACCGAGTTACCAGCTTGAGGGTCTCAGTGACAATCTGTTGTTTCGTGTAATTTATGCGGAATGAACACGATTCAACAGTGAACAATTAAATACGATAAGCAATAAATGAAAGGGACCAAGAGATTTGTTTATGGAAGTTCGGAGTTCAATCTCCTACATCTCCCATTCTTCCTTAACAGGAAGGATCTCCACTATAAGTTTTGATTGATACAAATCTTGTAACAACCCGGTCCGACAGCCAGTAGCTGCAAGAACTCCTAGTCTCACCACACTAGAAACATACCGCAATCTACTCTAAATACAAAGAACTTAGCTCTAAGCTGGTTTGAGATTCTAGTACTCTCACTCTCTGTTTATGATTGTAAAATGAAATTTGATACTACAAAGTGTGTCTACATAGGTTTTGTGACACAAGGAATTGATAACAATCTGTGAGTGTGTGTCACTATCTCTGAGCTAGTTCAATAAAATGAACTCTGTTTTTGCTCTTTAAAGCTTGTAATTTCGAAAGCTCGTTGTAGGATTGTAACAGTGTGTAGCCAAGAGTGTCTTCAAACAGATCTTCTCTTCAATTTATACCCTTTTGATGCAACGATAATAAATGTTACCAGTAGACACGTTGAATGTATCCAAAGTGAGATAACTGTGGGTCTTAAATGCTTGTACTATTCTCGTACGCCTCCATTTGCTTTTCCCTTTTTAGCATACCTACGCCGTCTTCAGTTTAAACCAAATCTCTGTATGTCTGGGATTAGCTCAAAGTAGTTCCAGCGACAACAATTCGATACAGAGAGGTTAAACACTTCTTATCAATCTGTGCAAATGCTTCAAAGTGTTCTAAAATCCATTTACCAAGTTGTCTTTACTCAGCTGGTTTCCCGATCTGGTTTCTGCGTACAACTACTCTTCTAATTGGTTCTGAGCTGTTCTATTCTTATCTGCTTCTAATCTATTCAGATATAGATCTTTGTTCACAACTGTCTTCTTCTATGAAGCACAAGCCTTCCTGATTGCATCCATTTCTTCTAAAAGAATATGGCTTGTCCTTTACTAACGCTAACTGTGAAACATCCAGCTCTGAGCTGTTTTCTTAACTGTTCGAATACAAACTGATCTATATGATTTGTTTCGATATACTCTGCTCTTGTAAACGGATCTGAACTCAATCTACTCTTCTATCAACCGATAACTTAACTGGATACCTGATCTGTTTATCCGAGCTGATTTGTCTTTAACCAACTAAATTGCCTGAGCTGGTTTATCCTTAACCAGCTTTGCTCTAGTCTCTAAGCCTCTGAGCTGGTTTGACCTTAACCAGCTTAGCTTTATCCAGCTTATCTTCGATCTGGTTTCTATAATCAATGCAGTATACTTTGTCTTGATCTGGTCTATCCATTTCTGAGCTGATTAATCTCTTTTATTTGTCTTCACCAAAACTTATAAATTTACTCCAACATCGACGCTACCCGCATACAGGGTCCAGCTCATATTATTCGGGACATGATTCCTCGATTGGACTCTTTGCACCCACTAAGGAAATTGTCTTTGTCGATTTCATTAGAGAATTATGAAATCGTTAAAATAGTGAGAGAGCGATTCTAAACAAACTGACCATATTTTATGTCTTAGGAAATTATTAAGAATAGTCATTGATGTGTGTATGTTTTCAATTCAGTATATTTACCATGACTACGCGTGATTCATTATTTTTGATTCTCGATAATAACAAACTAAACGGAGAGAACTACCTTGATTGGTTACGAAACCTCAAGATTGTTCTCCCTCGGAGAAACTAGTATATGTACTAGATAAACTTCTTCGAAAGAAGCACCTACTGACATCAGCCCTGAGGAGATGAAGAATCTTCAGACATGGTGGTACCATGATCTCAAATCCAAGTTCTATATGTTGGCATCTGTGTCCAATGAACTACATAAGAGGTTTGAGGAATCGGTGCATGCTGCTGACATTCACCAGCACCTCAAATAACTGTTTGGAAGAACCTACGAGCTAAGAGGTACACTACTATCAAGGAGCTCATGATGAGCCACATGCGAGATGAGACTTCGATCCACGATCATGGGATACACATGATTGGGCTCATTGAAAAGTTGGTGAGCTTCCATCTCAAAGTTCCACATGAGCTGTCTGTGGATTTGTTACTTCTCTCTCTTCTTCCTGCGTTCAATAGTTTTGTGGTTAACTTCAACATGAACAAACTGGAGGCCAGTCTTAAAAAATTGGTCAACATGTTGGTCGTGTGAGGGAACCATCAAAAGGACAAACATGTTCTTCTGATCGGCTCACCTACCTCTACGAATAAGGGACCCATAGGCAAAGGGAAGAAGCATTCTTCCCAGCCAAAGGGGGAGCTGCCAGCAGAAGCCAAATGTGAAGTCTTCGAACCAAAACAAATTGGAGAGGAGACGTTTGAAATGTCTGACATCAAATCCCTGTGTAACGCCCAGAAATCCTGATTACGTGAGAATGAGTGCATGACTAGGGGAAAATTTAATTTTTAGAAAATTATATGTCATTTTATGTGATTAAGTGTTAATTTGATGTTTTAAGATGTTCATGACATTTTAGTAGCATGATTGAGTTCCGGATGCGTGGACGAGACTACGGATGACCAAGGTGTAAGTTTATTTAAATTGTTAAGCCCTCAGATTTTTAAGAGCAAAAATTTATTATTTTAAGCAGTATTTACGAAAAATAATATTTTTATGCATATTTGTCGAGAGGAACCCGTTTTTCGCCTATACGGGCTATTTTAATAAACTTTACTACATTTTAAAAATTGGAGGATTTTATATTACGAAAATTTAAAGTTTAATCTTGGAGTTTTAATCAAGATTTTTAATTGATGTGGTTAGTGAGAGAAAACTCTATTATTTTCCTAATTAAACGTCTTTGGAGGGGTCTTTTAGAACACTACTCATTTTCTTTCAACCCTAAAATTTTCAAAAATCCTGTTCACTCTCCTCCACTCCTCCCTCACGCCGCCCCCTCCCCTTGGATCGAGTTCCATCGGTATTCTTTGGTGGTTTCAAGGTTTGATCGTCCCAATCTCTTGTCCTCCGCTCCGGTAACGTGTATTCCTTGTAATTCTTCAAAAAGGCATGCTCGATTCTTCCTTTTCTCATCATTTAAATCATATTACACTGTTTTCAAATGATATTTCATGATTTGTATTCATAATGATTCGATCTATTGATGTTGCTTGCGTTCCATGCATTGATCATGATTTTTATCACGAATATGTTAAATTCTTTGATGTGATTCGGTCATGGATAGTTCATAGGACTGGGGTTTTGGTTCACGGAGGGCTGGTGGTGGTCCGAGGTGAGGGAGGAGGTGGCTTGACCTCCTGGTCGAGCGAAGGCCGCGGCATGGTGGCCGCACCAAGAGCCACGCATAGTGGCGCTTTTGCGTGCGTCGTCCGTGCATTGCAGCCCACGATTTGAGCCGTGGCTCGGCCTAGAGTGACGACCGGACCATGGGGTGGTACAACCAGCGGGGTTCCGGCCAAAGGAAGCCGGAACGGTGTAGACGAAGGGCTAGAAGGCAGACACTACTTGGCGGCGGCGGCTAGGGTTTTGTGTGTGTCGGCCGGTTCGGCTGGACCGGTTGGGGCGGTTCGGCTAGACCGGGTCATGTCAGTAAGGGTCGGGTCAAATTATTTTAAATCGGGTCTGAGTTATTTTATTTCCGGATCGGGTATTTTTATTTTAAAGTTTAGAGTCCAATTTTAAATGTAATTGGCCGCATATGTTAAGTCAAAATTTTTAAAGCTTAAATCTCTTTTTATTTATCGGCCTAATGTTCTTTAAATTTTAAAGTCTGATTTTAGTGAATGAGACTGTTGTTTAGCCAAATTTTAATGTATGGCTTTAAGTTGTAGGACCGAGTACTTTTATCAATTTTGAAATATGATTTTTATTTTAATGGGTCAAGTTTGAGTTTTGGGTTAAGTTACATTTTAAGACTAGATCTGGGCTTTTGGGCTAATAGTTAGAGGGCAATCACTTGAATCAGTCCTTGACCGGGGAAGAAAAAATGTAGAAGCTCGTAAATATATATTTAATTATATATTTAGTATTTTACGTATATGAATATGTTTATGTTTAAAGAAATATTAAATTTATATTGACGCGCTAAACCTTTTAAGCTGCATATTTTATAACGCATATCATGAAAATTTTACGAAATGTTAAAAACATGGAAGAAAAGAATTTTTGAGGGATTGAAGTGGTTGTGGCATGTAATGATGAGTGGAGTCGGGATGCCGGAACCGATGAACCTATGTTAATGTTATAAAATGAGCTTATGGATTCATGTGTTCACAGCATGGTGAAATGGCAGCATAGAGGTGTTGGGAATCCCGAGAAAGGTCGGGTGAACCGCATTGCCACGTACGTTGGTTTTTATGATTGATCAATCGTTAATGTATAATGACCCACACATCATGGATACGACTCACACGACTTTTATGTTATGTTCATGCCTCATTATGTTATGTTATACGACTATGCACTGTTACGACTAGATTTTGATGCCATGATTTACGATCATTCATTCATGCACGTTTTTAAGTTATTTTACGATATTTATGTGCTTGCATGCGATTTTATTATTATGTACCTTGTTATGCATTACGATAGAGCATGCTGAGCCTCTAGATTCACTAGGTTTAAATGGTGCAGGTGATGATCCTGTTGATGAGATCATTCTGACTGGCGGTGATGACCTCTCAGCGTCGGTTGCAGCAGTACCCGTGACCGCATTTATGATTCAGTTTTGTCATGTTGCAGTTTAGATACTGGATTTTAAACATGTTGACCTTCAGTATTCTTTTTACTCGATGATTTTACGATGTTGGATGTTTGACATTTTTAAATATTCCTTTATTTAAGCTTAAGTTATGTTGAGAAAATGATTTTGAAATTATTTTAGAAGGGAACGAGCCATATTTAAAGTTTATGCTTCCGCAAATGTTTTTTAAAAAAAGCTCTAGAGTCACGTTCGTTTCAGAAGGGGATTAGGCCTGTCTTCCTAAGATTCCAGTTGCTGACAAGGGTAAGGCACCCCTTCACGAGAGAGATCCGATAAAGGGGCATCCGGACCGTGAGATATTTTCTTTGATTTGTGCAGATATAGAGCTTCTTATACAGTTGCGGGAAAAGATTATAGATGAAGTTGAGCAATTATTTAATTATTTCAGGCTCCGTCGTTTAGCTTCTCTCAAGTCATATGAGGACATATATGCCAAGGAAGAACAAGTTCTGATATGGGAAGAAACAAATTCGACCAGGGTAGCTCTTCAGTGGCAAATGTAAAGTACAGAGAGTTGTTGCTTCGAAAGTTTCTGGAGGCTAGACGTTCAAATTTTATTTTTGGACAGTATTTTTCAGCCATTGACCTTAAGGTACTGGATATGTTGTCTAATCTTCATATGTTTGTCTTAGAGGAGTTGAAGACACAGATGCGGGAACACGACTTACAATGGGAACTGACGTGTTGCTGAAGATTATTTGAAGGTGCCAAACGTGATCATGGTGCTGTGATCTCCCGATCAAACACCAATACTAAGTCTTCTTGCTGGATTAGAACCATGATCCTAGTTAATGGATCTTGGGTCATTGAAGTATGTGGTGATCATTGGAAACCTATACCCCGGAAAATCGTTTGTAGTGAAATTTTTCCTCAGCTTTCATATGTAGATACTCTTCCGCCAGATAGTGATTTTCACAAGCTGCTTCGAAAACGATGGGAAGATGTGTGTATCGACGTTGTACAGTTTTCGTTAACTGGAGTTTTGCACCCGGTTGGGACTGTCAAGTTTTGCAGGGACGTTGTTGTCCAGAGTTCAGTTGTAGATATTTCGAGAAGCTTCCGACTGGTTTTTGCAGCATCTTCAAACAGGGTAGAGATACAAATTTTTTTGTTACTTATCTTGAAACTTCTGTCACACAGTCAGTTGTACAGAAATCTTCTTCAGGTTCCGATGAGCTGACTGTATACTTCTCTCCTTAACCAAGATCTGAGGAATTCATTTCTTCTGGACACCTTGTCTTGTGTACATATGATTCAGTTGAACATACGGCACAAGAACCACTTGTACAGGGAGACACATATCTTATTGCGGATACTGTAGAGCCGATTGTATAGGTCGCACCAGATTTTATTCCTACAGATACAGCTTTTGATCAGGATGATAATCAGCGATCAGATTCTAGTTCAAGCTCTTCCT
>KQ995372.1:39301-50977 GCA_001598015.1 Dorcoceras hygrometricum
GGTAGATTACGTCAATCATGTCCACGACCGGAAGGGAGACTCCTTCGTCAGCCTGCACTAGAAGGCCTGAAGAGATCAGCACGGACGGATTCTCCTTGAAAAGTTGATCGGAACAAGTCCGATCACTTAATGGCGGCGGCGGCGGCGATGGTGGTGGCCAGCGGCGGCGGCTTTTGGGAGAGGAGGGGCGGCCGAAACCCTAGAGTTGGAGGCTAGGGTTTTGTTATGATGCTTGTATTGTGCAACCCTAGGCTCAAGACTATGTATAGGTGTGATGGGCTTGAACCGGCCCATTGGACCTGGGCCGGGCCCAGTCCAACGTATGAACATTCGGTTCATCTGCCTCACCGTGGTTTCATCATAATTCCGATCGACGATCAGATCGGGCCGATCGACTTAATTTCCAAAACTAAATATTATGATGTGAAAACAATTTTTCAGATTACTTAGTCCAAAATGACAGTTTTGCCCCTCAACAGCGGGAAATCGCAATTTGACCCTTGTTGACTTTTAGGAAGTCGCACTCCCTAAAATTCTCCTCCTGTAGCGAAATCGTAGTGTCAGCAACGATAGAATAGTACTGTTAACAAGATCTGTCGCATATAACTAAACAAAGAATATTGTCCTTTCTGTTGATATAAACTTCACTGTTCCAGAACCTGTTGACAGTTGCTATCATCAATCCAATAGACAAGAGCTGTTGGCAGATATCATCAATCTCAATGCTCCATTAACTGTAGATTTCTGACCCGATAACCCAAATAACAAAATCAATATATCCACTGTTCCATGACCCGATTCTGAACAACCCAATTTCATAACTGTAATTCAAACCAATAACTGTTGTCAACAATGTTGATCATCGTGAAAATATTATTCGAATTTTATCATTTAAGTCCAAATCTTTTCTTATTTTTGTTATCACCAAAACTATAAATTTTATCCTAACACATTGTGTCCCCTCGTAGCATATAAATGGCACACCTAGGCATGTCCTGTTCTGAAAGCTGCAGGTAATCGAAGATAACTTCCAAAGATTTGATCCAACTCTGAGCTACTAATGGATAGCATCGTACCAATGAACTCCTGGGGTCATTGTCGTCTAAAATGCTCTTGATGGTCCTCCTGTCTAGGCATCCTACCGGA
Source organism: Dorcoceras hygrometricum (assembly GCA_001598015.1). Taxonomy (NCBI): domain Eukaryota; kingdom Viridiplantae; phylum Streptophyta; class Magnoliopsida; order Lamiales; family Gesneriaceae; genus Dorcoceras; species Dorcoceras hygrometricum. Next base: position 40,448 of record KQ995372.1, read on the forward strand.
TTGTCCACTCCCTTGACTCTATTGCTCAATTAGACGTTATAACAGCTGAGCCATCCCAGCTAAGACACGGTTACTATCGCCTGGGTTGGCATCTTCTGACATGGGGTTTCTTATTCCTCTTCCTCTTCCTGACATAGTCTGTAACCTTACTCAAATCCACCACGTGACTAACAGAAAAAAAAATAAACATTACTCTATAACATCAAAATAAACTCATAGACAGGAGTAAGCGTGCAACGCCTAGAACACCAAGAAATTTCCCTATTAAAAATCGCGTGCCTTAGTATTATTTTCATTTATTTTAATAGCTATATTGACTTAACTATTTGATTATGTCCTATTAATTATTTAAAAATAATTTATGATGATTTTCTTTTCAGAATTTTAGTACAGGTGCTATGAGGTCGGAATGGAGAAGACGGGAACACCGAGGTAAAGGTAATTTTTATAAAATTAATTTTCAGGCCATTCCCTATGCTTTGGAAAAAAATTTTAAAGTTTTTTTTTAAACAAGTTTCTCCTCCAATTTTTATTACCCAAATTTTCGAAATTGTACAAGGGAGGGAAAAATGATTTTTGAGTAGCACTTTTATCAATAGGCTAACAACTTTATCTACTACATTTGACAACTTTACAACAAAATTTTTCCTTCTTTAAAGTGTGTCTCGGCCTGCACACATACGCCACTCTTTTGTTCACCAAAAAAAAAAAAGAAAACTAGCCCCCTGTAGTGTCGCCCTTCTTCTCCCCCCCGCCCCATCAACTTAGAGCTTTCTGAAGCGAAACCAGCGGCACTCCCGGTGTTCTCCATCCCTTCCAGCTTCGTGACACCGATGTAAGTTCTTCATCATAAGGCAAGTAAATCTCCTTTGACTACATCTCTCATTCATATTACTATTTATATGTTTGAGTTTTCGACTCCGATGATTTTGAGGCTACAAATTGATGTCAATATGTCGTAGTTCTCTCTATTTACCATGACGAGGCTGCCTAAAATTTGATTTTTGGGAAAGGGTTGATGGTTTGAGCGAGGGAGACATTTTGGTTTAGAGCAGAGACCAAGGGCCATTGGTGTCGAGAAGAAGGGTTAGTGGTCGGATGTGGCCGGGATTCGTTCCAACGATGTTTCTATCCCTGCTTAAGCTGTAATATGTGTTCAGTAAGTTTGAGTTGTAACTGTTTTTCCCCCTGCCGAAGTTGTAAGCTGTTTCTCTCGATTATGTATGAATTGTCTGGAGTGATTTTTGCTTGTGTAATCATATTAGTAAATTTTTCAGTGTCATGTAATACTCCAAAAAAAGGTTGTGGGCTTACTCAATGATCAACTCTCTCAATATCACATATATATTTTCTTTCAGCATATATTGATAAAACCATATTATTTGTCAATAATTGGTTGATGATGGAGACTGTTGAATTATGAGTAAAAGTATTTTGTTACGAACCACTTATAAGCTAACAAATTAAGAAAAACACTGTTATGATTTAGTGTTAGAGTAGTGTCCAACTAGCCAACTTTTGGTAGTGGGCTTTCTTGACTCTATTGTAAAAACAATCTTTATTCATTTATATAATTTACATTACATGGCATTCTTTGCTCAAACTTTTTGGATAAAGACTTTGAATATATTATAGTGTATGTTAAATGTGATAGTGGATTGGATGACTATCGAAATACGTTTAATAGTCACTGTGCATTCTAAATCAGTTCCTAGTCGATTAGACCGTTCATAACAAGGATAAGGGCTCGAGCTTGAGACTAGAACCTACGATGTGAAGTATCACGTTTCGTTGGTAGGGAACATAGAGATGTTCTGAGCATACAGATGGATAGTGACCTGGTGATTTATCGAACTACCATCGCTCGGACTTTCTAAGTGGTTATCATTTTTTGAGTGGATTAAGTCTGAGGTCTTGATTGTACAGATTAGTCCTTATTAATCGAAACATCATTGACACTCTACAGGATAGGTGCTTCACTTTGACCCGTTTACTGACTCCTTGAGGGTCATCAGGTAGCGGAATTGGGTGAGGTCCCGATGCATGTAGGAGTCGATGCTTTGTTGTTGAGGATTCACGGTTCTCCATTGTGCATGGATATCTATGCTATCTGAGGATCCTCACGGATCTCCATTGTGCATGGATATCTATGCCATCTGAGGAGATAATAGTGTGGCAAATCTCTGGCCAGAGTACTAGGCGTCCCTTAGGTAAATAGGTTTACCTAGTAGTACATGCGATGTTATTATTTTATCTCCAAGATGTATACATGACTATCGAATCTCTTGCGACTCTCAATTTACCATGATTCGGTCGGGATATATGAGATGAAAAGACTGTACTGTATGCTAACATGACTGACTGATTCTTGCAGACACTATTAATGATACCTATGAGATAATGGGGCGATGCTTCTTGACACTTTACCATGGTTCGATAGGTAAGTACAAAAATGTGTTTTCGAAGCCACAAGGAGTTGTGAGCCCACGGCTAGCTATATCCATGAAACATTAAGGGTCACACAAGTACTGATTTCTCAATTCCCCTATGGATTTGGTACTCAAGGTGTTGAGTACAGTGGAAGGAGGTCAGGACCATGGCTTCCAAATTTATACGTGGGAGAATGACTTCCATTTTAGCTAATGGAGTGGAACTGCAATTTTAGATCCAGGTCTGGAAAATTGTGTTTGCCTTATAATGTACAGTTTTGGAAAAATTGTGCACATCGCCGATCTGATCTTCGATCGAAATTATAATGAAACCAGAACAATGGATTCAAAGCTGGTTGGATTGGACTTGGGCTTGCTTGGGCCCGTCAATCTAATTTGAGTCCATGAAATATCTAAAAATAGAGGCCTTGGGGGAGCTTCTCAAAGGCACCAAGTTGGGCAACCAAGTTTGCACAACTCTCTCACTCCCTCTCCCCTCTCGGTTGCTCCTTCACGCCACAGTCGTCGTCTCCTGCCGCCGCCGCCGTCACAGGACCTTCTTCCGGTCGTCATGGCTTGGAGATTCTATCCGCGCAATCTTTGTTGGTTTTCTAGTGCAAACCAGTAAATGAGTTGGGATTCCGATCCTGGACCGGATTAGGCGTTGTTCGTGAATCAGCCGGAAGGATCATCTCCATTTGAGGACAGGTCGAAGTCGGGCGCCTAGTCTCCAAAGGTAACTACTAGACATCCTATGCATATTTATGTTTAGATTTATCACGTATGAGCGTCCACGACCGCAGCGACCGGTTAGTGGCGGAAACAAATATATATATATTTTTTTTAAATCTTTCACTGCATGTCGGGGCGTGAGCTGGATCCACCGCTGCGCCAACATTTAGTTGATACATGACCCAATAAAAGCCAATTTACCCCTTAGTTAAAATTCATTTTAAGTTCAATAATTTTTATTAAATTCAGCTAGATATCTATTGTTTTTTTCAAATATATTTTATTGATTAATCTTTAAAATAAATAATAATTAAATTATAGTCAATAAGCATCATATCCTCATATAAAACTATATACTAGAATAGTTAACTACGCAATTATCATTATACTATTAAATATTTATAAAAATATAGTAAATTAATATTTTCTACACATTATATATGCATTTATAGTATATATTTCTCTATATACTTTATAGTATGTTTCCTAAATCAGGTGCAAGAAAATTTGGCCATATGGATCACTTAAATGTGGATACGAAGTGAGAATCACGTGTCACTGCGTCAATGCTCCGTATATGGATGATTTAGGGGGGATTAATCTAATCCCACTCGTTCCAAACTTAATCAACATAATTTAAAACTCGTGTAATGAACTTAAATTTATCAAATCTTTGTTTCTATTACACACGTACATCAACATTTTTCCAACGCTCCTACGGATTACTATTAAAGCCAACAAGCGAAAAAGCCAAGTTTGACATGCATAGGAGTTCTCCAATTATATATGGACAAAAACAAATAGTGTAAATGAGGAAACCAAAGCTAAGATAGATACATCAACCTTGAAACGGGAATGATTAAAAATATTCAGTCATGACTGAGATTCAAATAAAAGTCTTCATAAAAAATGGTTGTCCCTTACCCAGCAACTGATTGCATCCCTCAGAACAAGCCTTTTCACAGTGAGTTTCAGTGGCATCATCTAACTTCAAACATATTTTCTTGCAGTCCTCTATGCAAGACAACCCACTCGATGCTCCTGCAACAACATCTACACCTACTGTTACCAATACCAACAAAATTACAACCTTCATTTTCTTCTTTTATTTACCCATTTACATTTGCAATTTGAATATCAACCAACCTTTTTCTAGGGGAACATTTCCATATGTATATATGATGGAGAGCAAAACAAGGAGAAATGTTTACTGCTTCCTTGTTTTTTTGTCATTTTATATAAGTTAATGTCCATAAATAGAGCACTAGAAGACCGTGGACCACTAATATTTAGCTTAAATTAATATATTGACACTTGAATTGGTCACGTATCTTTTTTGAGATTTATTTATATTTATGCTTAATGTTCGTGTTGGAGTATCGTTTTCTTATGACCAAGTTATAAGATGTAATAGAACTTTTAAAGTTTTATTTTGGCATTTAAAATATGTTGGACATTCGTATGATTTACTCAATATATATAGGATGTTTATCGTTTGTACCTTGAATCAATAAGTCTTTGGCTTCAACTATTTCCGTTTTATGCGGAGATAGTTCTCATTTAAACAAGAACAGAACTCCTTCAAGAGCGTTGTTCAAAATTCTCTAAATCCGGTCCACAATTGGACGAATTCACTCACTTTATTACACTATAAAATCAAACAAGGTTTTTGAGGAAATGCAAGAGAAAGCAAGAAGTGGAAAATTCCAACGACCGGCAGCCAGACGGTGACCAAAACCTTAGGAGGATGAAGGTGGATCTGCCGACTTATGGAGACGGAGGGGAGTGTTTTTGCTGAATGAAACATACTTATATTTAGTTTCATGGGTAACCGTTAAGATCTTGCATCACTTAGAGAGCTTCCCAGGAGGTCACTCATCCCAATACTTCTCTCAGCCATACATGCGTAACTCAACATATTCCTGATCGATGATCAGATATCATCGATCTTAGAAGTTGAAATAGCTCGTTAATTATTCAAAGGCTTTGCAAGTTTGAAAAATCTTTAATAAATGACGATAGAAGCTAGCGTTGTCTAACAAAGCTCATAATAGTTTTAACATTCGTTTTTCAATTGCAACCACCTTGGCTCTATCCACTTCAAGGACCTTGGAGGACACTTTGTGGCCAAGCACAATACCATCTTGTACATAAAATTTCACTTCTCCCAATTTAATACAAAGTTCTTCGCAGCACATCACTGTAAAACAACCGTTAGATTGTGCAAACAACGATCAAATAAGGAGCCGAAACCAAGAAGTCATCCATGAAGACCTCCATGATTTCCTCCACCATATTAGAAAAGATTAATGGCCGGTGCATTCCACAGACCAAAAGACATCCTCCACATGTAGGGTATAAGAGGCAGTGTGATCGACCCAATTATCGTGGAGAGGATGAGCTTATCCTAGCGCTTCCATAGAGAAAACTGCGGGTTCAGCTTCTCCACACCATCAGTTTTGATCGAGGCGGGAGGACAGGGTATCGATCCTTCAACGAAGCCAAACAATTCATACCCATCCAAGACAGCCTCAAAATGAAACCTCCAAGATGTGTAATTCGTGGAGTCTAGCTTCAACGGAATTTGAGCGGAAGTATTGATGGTTACAGGGTCTGACGCGACAGCCATGAGGAGGGGTGACCCAGATTTAGGGTGTACGAGAAACCCTAGAGTGGCTCTCATACCATGTAGGAATTGTACGAGAGGAAGATAATAATTTATTAATACACCAAGGTATTTATATAAGATACATGTGGAGCCCAAGGTGCCAAATGAACAAGAAGAATGACAAATAAAATATGTACACAATTATAATCCTAACTATAGTGATTTGGCAAAAGGGTACTTCGATAGTTGCCGCAATTTCGGCTGTTCACCCAGTGAGCTTGCTCACTGTTGGCCTCTTTTTCCACTGATGATAATTGTTACCCTTATTTATAAATGCTAATTGAGAGGTCAAGGCTAACACTTGAGCTGAAGAGAGGTGAGCACATCAACTTCGTAAATTCCAGTAGTTTTCCTTGGTATAGATCTCTCAGTAGCCATTGGAACTATCGAGTGTCATCTATTCTAGCATAACATAAGCTTCCTCCAGTGTTTTAGAAGATCGTTCCTCCAGTTGCGGCATCCACTGACATCATTATCAGCCCATGCAACCATTATAGTACAGTGTTATTGAACCCAGTCCCCAAAGTTGTGATTAGGACACTTCCTGAGCAAATCCTTGCACCGCTCCCAAGCTTCATCTAGCTGTTCAAAGTCCTATTGCCTGAATGTACTTATTTCGATCTTCAACTAAGCAGATTTGGCTCAGATGAAGTGACTGCAACCAACTACGTGCATGATCTCTAAAAGAATGGAAATAGGTGTAACCTAACTATGTGCTCAGCAACTCCATTCGCACGTCGGGGAGGCTTCCGCTTTCATGATGGGAGACTAGGGCCTGTAGGGAGGGATTGGTTCTGTTTTGAGGTTGAGAGAGTCCTTGAGGTGTGGTGTAAGGCCCTGGTCGAACTTAGGAGCCGGGATGAGTCTTTTAAGGGAGGCTAGTGCTCGCATGAGGAGGGCCGTGGGAGGTGAAGGTTTGGGGCATGCGAATTGTATGCATTTCGGACAATTAGGAGGGCACAAACAGAGCCTGTTTTGAATGCTTAGAGGGTCCTTAAGGGGCTGGTCATGGTCTGGTTGGTTGGGAAATAAGGATAGGGTCACTAAGGGAGGGGAAACAGTATGCACGTTTGTTGGGTGAGGGAGAGGTGAGGCTAGACGAAGTAACCCGTGTCGTGGCGTCATGCATGCTGTGAGACCCAAAATTTAGAAAAGATTAATTTGTGGAATTAATCGGAGTTAAGAATTCAGATTTGTGGAGAGATCTGATCAAATAGGAGAAATCTGCTAGTGCTAGTACTGTTTAGAAGTCTGCCAACGTGTTTTAGTAGCAAGGGCAAAACGTCGTCGTTTAGATTAGTTGGTACGACGCCCTTTTGGCCTAGCGCTAGTGAGAGATCTGCTGACGTAAGAGGGTCTGTTGAATGTAGCGCAGGCATGATGCAACGCCGTTTCGCGGGAGCAGATGTCTTGGGGAAAGTCTGTTTGTTACTGCCAACAGATGTCAACACGAGTCAACGTTCCTGTAGTTGAGCGATCGCGTCAGCTGTTGGTATATCAGCAGCTGCGTTTTGGTAGGAAGCAGCAGTAATGCTGACGTGGATTTTAGATCTTGTACTGTAGCGTGAGGCAGAAACTACGTCCTTTTGATAAGTTGGAACGATAGCGTTTTGAGTTGAGTGCTTTGTACCAGCTGTTGGTTATGATAGACATCAGCTGTTGAGAGATCTGATGCGTTGTTTTATTCAGCTGCTGGTTTGTAAATCAGCTGTTGGTAGCGAGGTGACGTGTCCCTCTGCGACGTCGTTTTGTTTAGTTTTTCGCTGTTTAGCGATAGGACTCTGCTGGTGTGAGATTACAGCAGTTGGTTGGGAATATTAGTTGCGACAACTGATTTTGTCGGTGGATCTGTTCCTGCTGCTACCAGCTGTTGAGTAGTGTATTTATTAGAAGACTTGGTCTTCGATTTGGCATGAGATCCCATACTTAGAATATTTTCCCCGATTATCGTTCTCTGTCGCGAACCCTAAGCACTGTTCACCGTAGCTTTTCTCCGTCGTTTCCCGTCTTTGTTTTGAGCAAGACCGGTGGCGCTACACTCCTTGAGAGTTGCTCTTTCGATTGATACCACTTTTGGAAGCTGTGGTAGGCTAGAAGTAGGATTTCGAAGCAGCACCAGTAGCCGTGCGTTCGCTGTTTCAGGCAGCGCTTCGATTAATTGATAAGATCTTACCTTAGGCTTTGATTTGAGCTTCCTATTGAGTTAGGAAGGTAGGATTATCGCTGGTTGATTGTAGCTCCCAGTTTGTGATTCTGTGTTAGCGTCCCTGAGAATTATGCGTGTTGTTTAGCAGGTTGCAGACCAGATTTCTCGGGACCCCGTTTGTAGTAATTATTGCACAGAATATCGAGGTACGGATTTGAGCTTGTTATAGCTTGGAAATGGCGTGGGATAAATTGTGAGGTTGCTGTTTGTGTGAATGGTCGTGTATGCTTGCTGTTGTGATTGTTGTTGTGCATATGTTCTATGCTAGCTGCTGTTATATGCATACATGCATTAATTCACGTTCATTTTATATTCCTGCTGCCTTGTATCTTGTTGTATTGTTCTGTTCTTACCAGGATGCGAGGGCGAGCGACAATACAACACTCTCATCTCCCTCCTGGGATATGTTAACCCTCATGCGCCGAGTGGTTAACTACCACAGTTCATGAGTTTGGCAACGGCAGGTTGAGTTGTTTGATGCATCTGGTATTCGGGTGTGGTGTAAAGACGAGCGGGTAATTCCCGTATGCTTGTACACACACCGTGTCCACTATTCGTTGCAGATTCCGTTGAGCTGTGCTTGAGTTCCTTGGCTCCCTTCTTCAGTTGAAGCCTATATATATATGTATCAGTACTTAGCCAGGGGATGCCCTGTGCTCTGTTGTTTTCAGTTGTGGTTGTTGTCAGGTACTTGATGCATGTTTTATGTTGTACTGTATTTATGTGGCTTGTAGCCCTTTGTTGGTTTAAACTGGGCTATATTTTGAGTATCGTCGTATTTTAAATTATGTTATCTTTCTGTAAGGCCAAAAGCAAAATTTTTAACCACTTTTTAGTTGCTTCCGCTTGTTTTTGCGTGTTTTGTCTCTCATAGAGGTAGTTTCAGGACGAGTCTGAAGGTCAGAACAAGGATCATCATAGTTTCCCTTCCCGTGGTCGCGGTAGGCGAGTGGAGGATGAAATTGACGACTTGACAACCCGTGTGGAGAGTATGGAGATTGTGATGAATAGGTTCCAACAGATGAGCCACAGATCATTTCGATCATTAGAGCAGCTCAAAGGACATATCCTTTCATCCACGAGTTGAAATTGAAGGTCAGGGCTGGCCAGCTTGAGGACTATTCTGTTTCTTCCGATGGTTGTTTGCATTTCCGTGGTCGATTGGTTGTGCCCAATCTGATAGATCTTCGGGAGGAGATCCATAGAGAAGCGCATTGCAGTAGACACAGTGTTCATCCTGGTGCATGGAAGATGTACCATGCGTTGAAGCCGCACTTCTGGTGGGCTGATTTGAAGAGTGACGTTGCTGGTTTCGTGGCTCGTTGCATGAACTGTCAGCAGGTTAAGGCTGAGAGAATGAGACCTGGTGGTCTGTTGCAGAGTTTGGAAGTGCCCCAATGGAATTGGGAGCACATTGCAATGGATTTTGTAATCCATTTGCCTCGTTCCAACAGAGGTTGTGATGCGATTTGGGTTGTAATCGACAGATTGTCAAAGTCTGCACACTTTATTCCCTATGGAATGACGTTGTTGGTCCCGGAAAATAGGATCAAAAAGATCAGCAGCCACGCTTTTTGAAGAGTTAAAAACATTTTGCGCGCTGCTACTTAAAACTGGAGGTGCAATACCTCTTGTTCTTGAACACTTAAAAAATCACAAGAGCACCGGAGACAGATCTGGTATGATTTAAAAATCATGCGGAAAATACCAGAACTAAATCCTAATATTTTAAAACGATTCAAACAGATTTATGTACAACATAAATCTGTTCGACTGTGAAAGTGTGCTAACTGTATGCGTGAGTGCTGAAATATAAGCAAGTGCTGAATTATGCGATGCTAAGTATGCGATGCTAAGTATGTGCAAGTGCTGAACTGTAAACGTGTGTTATGCGTGCTAAAATAATGCGAGTGCTGAATGAATAAAAGAAATACGATACGCAGCATATTTGTTTCTGGAAGTTCGGACCTCAATGTCCTACGTCTCCCCTTCTTCCACCTCGGAAGGCTCCACTAGAAGACTTTGATCTATACAACACGTACAGACCCAATCCCGCAACCAGCAGCTGCAAGCAAGTGCTGAATTATGCGATGCTAAGTATGCGATGCTAAGTATGTGCAAGTGCTGAACTGTAAACGTGTGTTATGCGTGCTAAAATAATGCGAGTGCTGAATGAATAAAAGGAATACGATACGCAGCATATTTGTTTCTGGAAGTTCGGACCTCAATGTCCTACGTCTCCCCTTCTTCCACCTCGGAAGGCTCCACTAGAAGACTTTGATCTATACAACACGTACAGACCCAACCCCACAACCAGCAGCTGCGAGAACTCCTAGACTTCACAAATGCACACCAACCGCAACTGTGTGACTAACTACATACACAAGTTTAACGTCATCATGCTTGGACGGGACCTGTGTTGTGAAAGGTTTTGATTCACTCGCTAAACAATTTAGCTCAACTCACAAAATGTGCGAGTGAATCTGTGTGTGAGA
>KQ995372.1:77174-98838 GCA_001598015.1 Dorcoceras hygrometricum
GGCGGCCTTATCCTCATTTTGACGGCCCAATCGACTAGGAACATGTTTAGAATACACAGCGACTATTAGATGTGTTTCATGATAGCCGTCGTACCCATTATCACATCTAACATACGCTTTAGTGTATTCTAGGTCTTTACTCAACACAATTGTAAATCATTACACACATAATGAAAGTAAAGAATGCCATATAAGAAAATGCGAATATCATATATAAAGATTGTTTGTACAAGAGTCATTAAAACCCACACACCACAAGTTGGCTAGTTGGGCATCTACTCTAACACAATCATCTGGATCGGGACGGATTCTGGTGCCACTGATACAAGGTCCAGATCCCTCTTCTTGGAAGCAGCTTTTCTAGTTGTTGTCCTCGTCTTCTTAACAGCTGGAGCAGCTGTCTCCATTTGTACCTCAGCTGTGTCCTTGATAGCAGTTGAAACAGATCTCTTCTTGGACACAGATTTCTTCTTCACAATCGCTACCTTAGCCACTTCGGGCTCATCAGTTTCACCATGAGCATAAATGGTTTTGTTCGTGGCTACATATGTATTCACCGTTTTGGCAGAGAGCATTTTCAACGGAGGGAAGGTCTTCGCCTCTCCCAAGGTGACCGTAGGGTCGCCTTTCAATAGAACACAAATCTGAGCCGCAAACCCTTTGGCTCTTTTGGTGGTTCTATCAACCATTTCCTTCAAGACCTCAAAAAGTATTTTACTCCAGTTGACCTTGATACCAAAATGAATAGCCGTCATCATCAGAAACCTTCATGAGTGACGGAGTCAAAGGAACCAGCTTTCACAGTAATGGACTTGGCCAAAATATCATTCAACAATCTGAACTCATACTTCATCAATATATTTTTGCACGAGAACTGAACAGGCACACTCGACTTAGAGAAAAGAGTTCTTGCCTGCAACACCAAATTATTCGTCACTTCCGACAAATCAGTTAGACCCTCTGTAGGCAAATTGAATATGCCTGCAAACCTATCCTTAGGAATCACTACATACTTTCCGGAAACAACACAGGTAACATCACCATCTTGCACAAGTGCTGTATCGAAAAACTGCTCCAGTTCCTGCTCATACAGCACTGGCGGACATCCAGAGAACCACGTAGCACAGTAGATTCAACGGCTTTGAACATATTCACCATTTCATCATTATCTGAGATACCCAAGACAGATTCGAAGTTCACTTGAAGAGCGTTGGTGATGAAAGCTGAGGCCATTTCAGATAGTAGATCGAACAAGAAAACGCCTGAAAGATAAATATTCTGCAAACAGAGAGCACTAGAGAGCAAAAGAGCACGAAAGCTTGAAGGTAATTTTGCGTAAGGTAAAGAATAATGAAAAGTGAAAATGCGTAATGTAAATGAGGAATGTTAGACGGTGAGAGAATGTGGATGTGACATTTCGTATGATGACAACATGTGTCAATCATCCGACGGTGCAATTAAGATTTTGAAATGATTTGAAATTTTGACCGCGAGGGTGAAAAGGTAAAAATAGGCGCCAACAATTTAACACGTCACAGCTCTAGGATTTGTTTTGATGTATCAGCAGGGGTGTTATCAGATCTGATTACATATAAGCATCGACTGTGTATATATGAAATATGAGTGTATCCAGATCTCACATATTCAGCCGACTCAGTGCTAATTAATTCAGATCTCTCGTTTCCCCTATGACTGAGGCCCTCCCAAGTCTGAAATTAAACCAGATCTGAAATTCCACAACGTTCCCCCTGAACAGTAGGCTCATATCTGATAAAACCCGAAAGTTGTTCAACCTGCAATTTATTAGCGCAAAGACTAATCAAGGCAGTTCTAAGAGACCAAGAATGTTTCTGAAATAAGAAAACTTAGCGTCTGGTAGAGGCTTTGTGAAGATATCAGCTACTTGCTGGTCAGTCGACACATACTCCAACCTGACGTCCTTCTTGAGCACGTGATCTCTTATGAAATGATACCTGATGTCAATATGCTTTGTTCTAGAGTGCAGCTGTAACGCCCCAAAATCCATAGGATCATATATATGAATCTTATTTATTTCAAGGATAAAAATGCCAATTTAAATGTTATCATAAGCTGATTTTACTGATTCCAGAAATGAGGTACGACGCAGCAAGTTCCAGCAGATTTCACTCCAAGCGCAATACACGAGCAAATTTTAGAAATCTGTTGAAAATAATTTTAAGGAGAACAAAACGGTTTCTTTTAAAAAGTATTTGGAAGATTTGTAAACTAAAATATTGAGAGGGAAATTTTACTAAAATTCATAACTTTAGGTAAGGTGTCATGCTTAATGATTACACCTCACCTGCCACTAATCCATCCCATACAAATACTTGTTTTGAAGGAAAAGTTTATTTTCATTTACAAAGAAAACTCTTTTGTGTTCTCTCAAATATTACCAAAGAAGCTCGTTGTGATTGCTTGAGGAGGAGGAACTCTGCAGGAATCAACTGTCGTTGTAAAGCTCAGTTCAAAGGCAAGTAAAAGTGTTAGAGTAGATGCCCAACTAGCCAACTTGTGGCGTGTGGGTTTATAGACTCTTGTATGAAACAATCTTTATATATGATATTCGCATTTTTTATATGGCATTCTTTACTTTCATTGTGTTGTATAATGATTAACAATTGCGTTGAGTAAAGACCTAGAATATACCGAAGTGTATGTTAGATGTGATGGTGGGTATGACGGCTATCATGAAACACATCTAATAGTCACTGTGTATTCTGAACATGTTCCTAGTCGATTGGGCCGTCAAAATGAGGATAAGGCCGCCCGAGCTAGAGACTAGTATCTGCGATGCGAAGTACCATGTTTCATTGGTAGGGAACATTGTGATGTTCTGAGCATGCAGATAGATAGTGACCTGGTGATCTATCGAACTACCCTCCTTCGGACTTTCCAAGTGGTTACCATTTGTCGAGTGGATAAGTCCGAGGTCTTGGTTGTACTGATTAGTCCTCACGACTCGAAACGTCATTGAGACGCTACATGATAGGCGTCTCACTTTGACTCATTTGCCAACTCACTTGGGGTCATCAGGCGGCGGGATTGGGTGAGACCCCGATGCATGTAGGAGTCGATGCATCGTTGTCGAGGATTCACCGCTCGCAGACATGCGTGGATATCCTATGCTATCTGAGGGGATAATAGTGTATAAATCTCTGGCTAGAGTACTAGAAGTGTTTTAGGTAAATGTGTTTACCTAGTTACACTCGCGATGTCACTATTCGATCTCCAAGATGTACGCATAGCTATCGGATCTTTAGCGACTCTCGATTTACCAATGGTCGTTGATCTGATCGGGATATATGGATTGAAAGGACCGTACTGTACGCTAACCACCACCAAATGGTTCTTGCAGGCACTATCATTGATACCTAGGGGATCATGGGGCGATGTTGCTAGACGCTCTTACCATGATCCGATGGGCAAGTCCGGAATTGTGATTCCGGAGCCGCAATGGTTGTGGGCCCACGGCTAGCTGTATCCCTGAACCATTGAGGGTCACACAAGTACTGGATTCGAGATTCCCGCACGGATACTGAGCTCAATGTGTTGAGCATGAGAAGAGGATTTTGGGGATTGCGACTTCCTAAAAGTCAACAGGGGTCAAATCGGGATTTCCCGATGTCGAAGGGCAAAACGGTCATTTTGCACTGGGGTTCTGAAAAATGGTTTTTCAGATCATAGTATTCAGTTTTGGAAACTGAGTCGATCCGTCCGATCTGATCGGCGATCCGAGTTACGATGAAGTCTCGGTGATGGAGATGAACCGAATGTTCATCCGTTGGACCCGGGCCCGTTGGACCGGATCCAAATCCATCACTAAGTCTATTTAATTGAATTAGGCCTTAATCAACTCACTTGATACACAAGACTACACAATTAACCCTAAACCTAGCAAGTGGCCGCCGCCCCCCTCCTCTCTAAACCCGCCGCCGCCGCCGCCTAGTGCCGCCGCCGCCGCTTCGAGTCGCCGGAATTTGTTCCGGCCAACTTGACGAGGAGAATCCGGCCACGCCGATCTCGTCAGGCCTTCTAGTGCAGGCTGACGAAGGAGTCTCGTATCCGGTCGTGGACCTGATTGACATAGTCTACCGCCATCTACCGTGAAGTGCCGGTTTCCTCGAGAAACTGGTCGGAGCCAGGCACGAGTTGCCAGCAAGGTAGCAATCTAAACGCCCTATGAATGTCATATAATGTCTGTTCTTTGAATTGTATTGATCGTCTCCCGGCCAAATTTTTGTTCTTCCGCTGCCTCGCCGGGAGGCGTGATCCGGATCCGCCGTGGTTCCCCAACAAAAAGCTGATCCTTTGCTACACCATTTGAAGCATATATTGATTTTCCTCATTTTATGGATCTACTTGCCTTTTAAAGTTATGTTTAAGTTTATGTTTAAGAAGATTAACGAATGATCAAGAAAAGAAAGATTTGGGTCAAAGTTATGTTTTCTGCTTCCAAAGTTTATGTTTTAAGAAAGATTGAGGATGTTTAAAAGTACTGAGGAGTTCAGATTTGAGTCACGTATGTTCATGAATGTTCTTCTTTCTGGGGAATGGAAAAATCTGAACTTGACTCTATGTAATCGGAGATGCTATTCGAATCAGAAACTAAGTCTGGTTTGATAGGCAGAACTGGTATCGTAGATGTCGTTGTGATGTTGCAGCACAAAGTTCTTAACCAGACTTTGTTTCCTATATTAGCGAGTAAATTACATATTTAAATCAGAAGTTTTCATTTCAGATTCATGTTTTCCCTACACATCTGAGTTTGGTCAGATTTCACATTATTTATCACTTCACTGCTGAGTCGATTACGATTATTCATTGACATCTGAGTTGACCAATCTAGTTGCGTTGACATCTGAGTTGACCAAGTCACATCTATTTTATTCCTAAACACTATTCCGTGGAGATATCTGTTTTACGCTATCACTACAGTTCCCTAGTCAGATCTGTTTCATTGTTAGCGATGTATTTTCATAGTCAGATCTGTTTCATGCTAACGGTACTGTTCCTGGTTGTCACATCTGCTCAGTGTTACGTTCCGCCTAAGAAATCTGTTTTGCTTTCCAGTACAGTTTCCTTTAAAGAAATCTGTTCGCATTTCAGCGATCATTTTCCAGTAGTCAAATATGATACTCAGCAAGTTTTTAAAATGGGAAGCGAGTTTTAAAAGAAGTTCAAAAATAAGAGTTTAAAGGAATAAAAGTTTATTTTTAAGGATTTATGGCATAGATAACAGACGGTAATCACGGAAGGGTGAGCAGCTGTCCAAATGTCAGTTGCCCTTTCATAAAGGAATGGTGAGAAGTTGTCCAGATGTCGATTGCCCCTTCACAATGAGCTATATGCTAGAACTTATATCAGAAGTCATTTGATCAAGTGCACAACGGACCTAAGGAGAGCTTCTAAGCCATAAATCATAAAGTACAAGAAATTAAATGAAGGGATCTGGGTTATTGTCCCCGCATCCAAGCTATGAAAGAATGTTTCAAGGAAGTTTACGAAAGAATGTTTACGTTTAAATGAAGTTCCTTTAAACTCAATTATGTAAATGTTCAGATGTCTGCCTGCATTAAATGACTTTGTTATTACTCAGATTTTACTTGCTGAGCCCCTAGGCTCATTAGCTTTTAAAATTATGCAGGTGAGATAGTTGAGGGAAAAGCGGAAGGTGGAAACTGAGACAGCTGGGTGGTGAAGTATTTATCTATGGACAGCGTTTTCCGTGTCTTAGATGTTGTTGTCTTTTATCCTAGACAGCTGTATTAGATCTATTGCAACAGTAGTAAATTCATATAGAATTTAGATGTTGTAATATCGCATTTGCAGTATATATATGAAATCTGTTTTTCGCAAATTTTCAGTACTAGGCGTCGAACGTGTGTATATCATATGTGTTTGTGTTCGTAATTTTTTCAAGTTTTTAAGAAATATAGCTTATATATCGCATTTGCAGTATATATATGAAATCTGTTTTTCGCAAATTTTCAGTACTAGGCGTCGAACGTGTGTATATCATATGTGTTTGTGTTCGTAATTTTTCTAAGTTTTAAGAAATATAGCTTATAACAAATTGTTATTCGGCCCTTATTTTTATTTTAAAATTTTACTTCACCCCAAATCCGTGACCCCGTGGGTTCGGGTGTCACAACATGGTATCAGAGCAATGTTCCTGAGATAAACACATGCATTGTCAGTTGGATCAGATTTCATCGACCGTTTCTCCAAAGCTGTGAGTTTATTTTTCAGAGCATTGTCTTTAAATTTTTAGCATGTTCTGATAATTATATGTGGTGGATTACGGGCAATAGATTATAAGATGTCAGGAAGAGGAAGAGGTAGAAGAGGTAATCCCTTAGAGGAAACCAACCCTGACAGTAATGCTAGTATCGCTCAACTCTTAAGACTGCTGGTAGAGCAAACCGGCAGAGGTAATGGTCAATCTTCTAGCAGTAGAAGATCAAGCCATGATGATCCCCAAGAAAAGTTCAGAAGGTAGAAACCGAAGGAGTTTAGTGGTACAACGGACCCATTAGTTGCTGAAAGTTGGATCAAATCGATGGAGGTTATCTTTAAGTACCTCCAGATGCCAGATTTAGATAGGCCTAGGTGTGCTATCTACATGTTAAGAGATGACGCCATGATTTGGTGGGAAGGAGCTAAGCTGTCTGTGGATTTGTTGATTCTTACTTGGGCAGATTTCAAACAAGTATTCTTCGAGCAATACTTCACGGCAGACAAGAGGTCTGAATTGAAGAAGGAGTTTCTGACCCTGAAATAGGGGAGCATGACTGTACAGGAGTATGTACGGGCATTTGAAATAGGGTTACTTTGTGTCCCTGATAGGTAATGACCCAGAAGAGAAGTTAAGTCATTTTGTGGAAGGATTGAAGCCTATGTTCAAGATGAACGTTAGGCTATCGGTGCCCAAGACTTACAGAGAAGCAGTGGATAGAGCCTTACGAATTGAAAGAGACTGGAAGGATGTTGATGAAGAAAGGCAGCAGAAGAGGCAGGCCTTTCAGCAGAAAGATCAGAGGCCCATCAAGAAGCAACATAAGAATCAGCAGATGCCTCAGGAATAGAAACCTCTATCGATCCAACCCATTAGTGCAGTTCCAGCTAGCAATAACAGATCAGTGTGTCCTAAATGTCAGAAGACACACCCTGGTCAATGCAGACTTGGACAGAATGTCTGCTACAGATGTGGGTTGCCAGGCATATCATGAAGAATTGCCCAAAGTCAAGGCAACTGGTGACCAGTAGAGCCTATGTGATGACAACTGATCAAGCCAACCCAGACTCGACAGTAGTCACGGGTAAGATTATGATTGCTGGTTTGCATTCTATGGCTTTGATAGATTCAAGAGCTACTCACGCCTTTATAGCATCCAAGTTTGCTAAGAAGTTACCCATTAAGCCTGACCAAGTAGTTATAGGCTTTTGTGTAACAGTACCTTTGGGAGAAGAGTTAGTATCCCATGACTTGTTTCGAGGTTTAGAACTTAGACTTCAAGGGCATTTGATTACTGCCAATTTAATTGTGTTACCAATGCCTGAGTTCGATATGATTTTGGGAGTGGACTGGCTGACTAAGTATGGAGTAGTGATAGACTTTAGGATTCGAACAGTAGTGGTTAATCCATCCAGAGGGGATCCATTTAAGTTTGAAGCCAATTATGTTTGGAGGATTCCCCGTATTATATCAGCTCTTAGGGCTCAACGCTGTTTGAGGAAAGGAGGGGTAGGATTTTTGGCAAGCTTGTCGTCCTTAGAAACGATTAGTAAGCCCCAACTTTCAGATGTGGAGGTGGTGAATGAGTTTCCCTAGGTTTTTCCAGAGGATATCCATGGAGTGACACCATACAGAGAGCTAGAATTTTCGATTGACTTAGTTCCAGGAGCAGCTCCAGTTTCCAGACCACCCTACTGTTTAGCTCCATAAAAAATGAAGGAATTAAAGGAACAGATACAAGATCTGTTGGATAAGGGATTTATTAGACCAAGCACTTCACCCTTGGGAGCCCCTGTTCTTTTCGTTAAGAAGAAGGATGGAAGTTTGAGGTTGTGTATAGATTATAGAGAGCTGAATTAGCTGACCATTAAGAATAAATATCCCCTTCCTAGAATTGAGGATATTTTGAACAGTTGAAAGGATCAGTAGTCTTTTCTAAGATTTACTTGAGATCTGGTTACCACCAGTTAAATATTAAGGTATCAGATATCTATAAGATAGCCTTCAGAACTCGTTATGGTCACTATGAGTTTCTGGTAATGCCTTTTGGTTTAACTAATGCCCCATCAGTTTTTATGGATTTAATGAATAGAGTTTTCCAACCCTTTCTGGACCAATTTGTAGTTGTGTTCATAGATGACATCTTAGTGTATTCTAAGACCATATTTGAGCATGTCGAAGATTTGAGGACAGTGCTTCAAGTTTTGAAGAATAAGAAGTTGTTTGCTAAATTTAGCAAGTGTGACTTCTGGTTGGAGAAAGTAGCATTCTTAGGTCATATTATATCTAAGGATGGATTAGAAGTTGACCCAGCTAAGGTAGAAGCTGTTCGTGACTGGCCAGTACCAAGATCTGTTTCAGAGATAAGGAGTTTCTTGGGTTTAGCCGGATATTATAGGTGATTTATCCAAGAATTTTCTAAGATAGGTGTCCCCTTGACCTCGCTGACAAGAAAGCTGGTTAAGTATGAATGGACTCCAGAATGTCAAATCAGCTTTGACAAATTGAAGCAAGCACTGATAGAAGCCCCTGTTATTTTCGTTAAGAAGAAGGATGGAAGTTTGAGGTTGTGTATAGATTATAGAGAGCTGAATAAGCTGACCATTAAGAATAAATACCGCCTTCCTAGAAATGAGGATCTTTTTGACCAGTTGAAAGGATCAGTAGTCTTTTCTAAGATTGACTTGAGATCTGGTTACCACCAGTTAAAGATTAAGGTATCAGATATCTTTAAGACAGCCTTCAGAACTCGTTATGGTCACTATGAGTTTCTGGTAATGCCTTTTGGTTTAACTAATGCCCCATCAGTTTTTATGGATTTAATGAATAGAGTTTTCCAACCCTTTCTGGACCAATTTGTATTTGTGTTCATAGATGACATCTTAGTGTATTCTAAGATCAGATTTGAGCATGTCGACCATTTGAGGACAGTGCTTCAAGTTTTGAAGAATAAGCAGTTGTTTGCTAAATTGAGCAAGTGTGACTTCTGGTTGGAGAAAGTAGCATTCTTAGGTCATATTATATCTAAGGATGGATTAGAAGTTGACCCAGCTAAGGTAGAAGCTGTTCGTGACTGGCCAGTACCAAGATCTGTTTCAGAGATAAGGAGTTTCTTGGGTTAGCCGGATATTATAGGCGATTTATCCAAGGATTTTCTAAGATAGCTGTCCCCTTTACCTCGCTGACAAGAAAGCTGGTTAAGTATGAATGGACTCCAGAATGTCAAATCAGCTTTGACAAATTGAAGCAAGCACTGATAGAAGCCCCTGTGCTAACCATGCCATCCGATCAAGGAAAGTTTGTCCGCTATACAGATGCGTCTAAGATGGGTCTAGGTGTTGTACTGATGCAGGATCGTAGAGTGATTTCTTATGCTTCCAGACAACTTAAGGATCATGAGAAGAATTATCCTACGCATGACTTAGAGCTGGCAGTTGTAGTCTTTGCACTTAAGATTTGATGACATTATCTCTATGGGGAGAAGTGTGTAATATTCACTGACCATAAGAGCCTCAAGTACTTCTTCACTCAGAAGGAACTGAATATGAGGCAGAGGAGATGGTTAGAGCTGGTAAAGGATTACGATTGCACAATCAGCTATCACCCAGGAAAAGCCAATGTGGTCGCAGATGCCTTGAGTAGGAAATCTGTTGGATTAGCTCAGCTCTTTGTCCAGAGACCATTGGCGTATGATATTGAGAAGTCTGAAATAGAAGTAGTGCCCAGTGGAAGTACTATGGTTTTGGCAGATCTCTCCAAGTTCAAATCTGATAGATCAGATTCGTGAGGGACAACCAAAGGATGAGCAACTTCAGACCATAAGAGCCTCAAGTACTTCTTCACTCAGAAGGAACTGAATATGAGGCAGAGGAGATGGTTAGAGCTGGTAAAGGATTACGATTGCACAATCAGCTATCACCCAGGAAAAGCCAATGTGGTCGCAGATGCCTTGAGTAGGAAATCTGTTGGATTAGCTCAGCTCTTTGTCCAGAGACCATTGGCGTATGATATTGAGAAGTCTGAAATAGAAGTAGTGCCCAGTGGAAGTACTATGGTTTTGGCAGATCTCTCCAAGTTCAAATCTGATAGATCAGATTCGTGAGGGACAACCAAAGGATGAGCAACTTCAGAAGTGGGTTAAACAAGATAAAGAGAGAGGCAGCAACCTCTACTTTTCTGAAGGAGGAATAATCAGATATCTGGGAAGAATCTGGGTGCCTCAAGTAGATACCTTGAGATCAGATTTGATGAAGGAGGCCCATACCGTCCCATACTCTGTACATCCGGGGAGTACTAAAATGTACAAGGACCTACAGAAGTTGTATTGGTGGCCAGGAATAAAGCGAGACATTGCCAGATTTGTCTCTGAGTGTTGCACTTGTCAATTGGTGAGAGCTGAACACCAAAGACCTGCAGGATTATTGAAGCCACTGCCTATTCCCAGAATTGAAATGGGAGTGTATAGCGATGGACTTTGTAGTTGGTCTACCCAAGACTGTTCAAGGATACAATTCTATTTGGGTTATAATAGACAGACTCACTAAGTCTGCTCACATCTTAACAGTTAAGACAACATACGATGTGAGCAGGTATGCAGATTTGAATGTAAAGAAAATAGTGAGGCTGCATGGTGTTCCAGTTTCCATAGTATCGGATAGAGATCCGAAGTTTACCTCAGCTTTCTGGAAGAGTTTGCATAGAGCTTTGGGTACGAAGCTGACCTTTAGCACAACCTTTCACCCCCAGACATATGGACAATCTGAAAGGGTGATTCAGATTTTAGAAGATTTGCTCAGAGCATGTATTGTGGATTTTTCAGAAGGTTGGGATTTAAAGTTACAATTGGTAGATTTGCATACAATAATAGTTTTCAAGCATCTATCCACATGGCTCCATATGAAGCTCTCTATGACCGCAAATGTAGAACACCTCTTCATTGGGATGAAGTTGGTGAGAAAGCTGGTTTAGGACCAGATGTAGTGGAGAAAACAGCAGAAGCTGTTAGAAAGATAAGAGAGCGGATGAAAGCTGCTCAAAGTCGGCAGAAGAGTTACGCAGATAATAGGAGAAGAGAGCTGAAATTTGAAATCGGCGATCATGTATTTCTGAGAATTGCTCCAATGAAAGGAGTAATGCGTTTTGGGAAGAAATTAAAGCTGAGTCCAAGATATATCGGACCATATGAGATTTTAGAAAGAATAGGAACTCTAGATTATCGTTTAGCACTGCCCCCGCAGCTGTCAGCAGTGCATCACGTTTTTCATGTTTCAGCTTTGAGGAAGTATATTCCTAATCCTTCACATGTGCTAAGCCATGAGCCAATCCAGTTAGCACCAAATTTAAGTTACGAAGAGAGACCAGAGATGATTCTTCTTCGAGAAGTTAGAAAGTTAAGAAACCGTAGTATTATTATGGTTAAGATACAATGGTCCAACCAATTTGAGCGAGAAGCTACGTGGGAGACAGAAGCTGATATGCTTAACCTTTACCCATATCTGTTTGGTAAGTAAATTTCGAGGACAAAATTTCAATAAGGAGGGTAGAGTTGTAACGCCCCAAAATCCATAGGACCATATATATGAATCTTATTTATTGATCAAAATGCCAATTTAAATGCTAGCATAAGCTGAGTTTACTGATTCCAGAAATGAGGTATGACGCAGAAAGTTCCAGCAGATGTCACTCCAAGCGCAATACACGAGCAGATTTTAGAAATCTGTTGAAAATAATTTTAAGGAGAACAAAACGGTTTCTTTTAAAAAGTATTTCGAAGATTTGCAAACTAAAATATTGAGAGGGAAATTTTACTAAAATTCATAAATTTAGGTAAGGTGTCATGCTTAGTGATTACACCTCACCTGCCACTAATCCCTCCCATACAAATACTTGTTTTGAAGGAAAAGTTTATTTTCACTTACAAAGAAAATTATTTTGTGTTGTCACAAATATTTCCAAAGAAGCTCGTTGTGATTGCTTGAGGAGGAGGAACTCTGCAGGAATCAACTGCTGTTGTAAAGCTCAGTTCAAAAGCAAGTAAAAGCTGATCCTTTGCTACACCATTTGAAGCATATATTGATTTTCCTCATTTTATGGATCTGCTTGCCTGTATGTAAGTTATGTTTAAGTTTATGTTTAAGAAGATTTATGAATGAAAAAAATTTGGGTTCAAAGTTATGTTTTCTGCTTCCAAAGTTTTCCTAGAATGTTTTAAGAAAGATTGAGGATGTTTAAAAGTACTGAGGAGTTCAGATTTGAGTCACGTATGTTCATGAATGTTCTTCTTTCTGGTGAATGGTAACATCTGAACTTGACTCTATGTAATCGGAGATGCTATTCGAATCAGAAACTAAGTCTGGTTTGATAAGCAGAACTGGTATCGTAGATTTCTTTTGTGATGTTGCAGCACCAAGTTCTTAAGCAGACTTTGTTTCCTATATTAGCGACTAAATTCCATATTTAAATCAGAAGTTTTCGTTTCAGATTCGTGTTTTCGCTACACATCTGAGTTTGGTCATATTTCACATTATTTATCACTTCACTGCTGAGTCGATTACGATTATTAATTGACATCTAAGTTGACCAATCTAGTTGCGTTGACATCTGAGTTGACCAAGTCACATCTGTTTTATTTCTAAACACTATTACGTGGAGATATCTGTTTTCCGCTATCACTACAGTTCCCTAGTCAAATCGTTACATTGTTAGCGATGTATTTTCATAGTCAGATCTGTTTCACGCTAACGATACTGTTCCTGGTTGTCACATCTGCTCAACGTTATGTTCCACCTGAGAAATATGTTTTGCTTTCCAGTACAGTTTCCTTTAAAGAAATCTGTTCGCATTTCAGCGATCATTTTCCAGTAGTCAAATCTGATACTCAGCAGGTTTTTAAAATGGGAAGTGAGTTTTAAAAGAAGTGAACCCCGATGATTTTCAAAGGAGATTTCAAAGAAGATTTCAAAAGATAAGAGTTTAAAGGAATAAAAGTTTATGTTTAAGGATTTATGGCATAGATAACAGACGGTCATAACGGAAGGGTGAGCAGCTGTCCAGATGTCAGTTGCCTTTTCATAAAGGAAGGGTGAGCAATTGTCCAGATGTCGATTGCCCCTTCACAATGATCTATATGCTAGAACTGATATCAGAAGTCATTTGATCAAGTGCACAATGGACCTAAGGAGAGCTTCTAAGCCATAAATCATAAAGTACAAGAAATTAAATGAAGGGATCTGGGTTATTGTCCCCGCATCCAAGCTATGAAATAATGTTTTAAGGAAGTTTACGAAAGAATGTTTACGTTTAAATGAAGTTCCTTTAAACTCAATTATGTAAATTTTCAGATGTCTGCCTGCATTAAATGACTTTGTTATTACTCAGATTTTACTTGCTGAGCCCCTAGCTCATTAGCTTTTAAAATGGTGCAGGTGAGACAGTTAAGGGACAAGAGGAAGGTGGAAACTGAGACAGCTGGGTGGTGAAGTATTTATCTATGGACAGCGTTTTCCGTATCTTAGATGTTGTTGTCTTTTATCCTAGACTTTTGTATTAGATCTATTGCAACAGTAGTAAATTCATATAGAATTTCAGATGTTGTAATATTGCATTTGTAGTATATATATGAAATCTGTTTTCAGCAAAATTTTCAGTACTAGGCGCCGAATGTGTGTAGGTCAGATTTGTGTTTGTGATCGTAATTTTTCTAAGTTTTAAGAAATACAGCCTATAACAAATTGTCATTCAGCCATTCTTTTTATTTTAAATTTTACTTCACCCCAAATCCGTGACCCAGTGGGTTCGGGGGTCACACGGTGTCTTCTTTCACAGGGGAATCGACTAAGACCATCAGATTCTTCCCAGCCAATGTCACTGTGGGGAGTTTGTCTTATCTGTGTGCATTTTTCGTGGTGAATTCGTCTTCTAATTTTCAAGCCTTGTTGGGAAGGGATTGGATTCATGCTAACCAGTGCATTCCATCCTCAATGCATCAGTTGTTAATGTTCTGGAAGGGAGATGAAGTGGAAATAGTAGAGGCCGATGCACAACCATTCCATGCCAATACCAGCACATTAGAAGCACGTACTATAATGGAGATTTTGGGCCTATAAAAATTCGAGGCTTGAACACAGAGAAATCAAAAGCAGTATATATGGAAAGTTCGACCCCCAGCCAAATCCTTGATAAAATCCTCAAACCAACTGTCATTGTGCCTTATAGGCCTGTGATACAGCCCTTAGTAAGGAGATCGATGATTAAACTCAGCAAGGAGGAGAAGGAGGTAGCTGCAGCCGCCATTCACAAACTAAGCGTGCAGCAAAGGCTAGATAAGTTTGAAGGTTTGGGATACGAGGCATGCCGAACAGAGGTGATCTATGAAGATGATAGTGATGGAGAGGATAGACTCCAGCTAGATGAGCTAATAATGGTGTCAGGCCCCGTCCTAATTAACAATGATTAATAGCACAATTAATCACATAAATGCGGAAGCATAAATTAGGGCTAAAAATTTCGAAATAAAGTTGGGCCTGAACCAAATCATATCCTCAAAATATTCATAATCAAAATACGAGTTAAATCAAAACTCACACAACAACAGGTAATCACAAATCAAATCAACAACGATCCCCCAAATACATATAACCTCAGGGCATTCCCGGGATCAATACATAATAAAGTAATAACTGGGACTCAAGGAAATGGGGATCGACCAGCTGGGGTTCCAGTCTGTCCATCTTGGTTACCTGAAGATCCTGCAACATACATTATTTCTTTTAAACTGGTTAAGTTCTTCCTGCATTGCATCTATCCATCTTGAGTCTGCTAAGGCTTCTTCTATCTGCTTAGGTTCTATATGCGACAAGAATGCTGAATCAAAATGATCATGCAATTGTTAGAGTAGATGCCCAACTAGCCAACTTGTGACGTGTGGGTTTATAGACTCTTGTATATGACAATCTTTATATATGATATTCGCATTTATCCATATGGCATTCTTTACTTTCATTGTGTGTATGATGATTTACAATTGCGTTGAGTAAAGACCTAGAATGCACCAAAATGTATGTTAGATGTGATACTGGGTATGACGGCTATCATGAAACACATCTAATAGTCACTGTGTATTCTGAACATGTTCCTAGTCGATTGGGCCGTCAAAATGAGGATATGGCCGCCCGAGTTCGAGACTAGTATCTGCGATGCGAAGTACCATGTTTCATTGGTAAGGAACATTGTGATGTTCTGAGCATGCAGATAGATAGTGACCCGGTGATCTATCGAACTACCCTCCTTCGGACTTTCCAAGTGGTTACCATTTGTCGAGTGGATAAGTTCGAGGTCTTGGTTGTACTGATTAGTCCTCACGACTCGAAACGTCATTGAGACTCTACATGATAGGCGTCTCACTTTGACCCATTTTCCGACTCACTTGGGGTCATAAGACGTCGGGATTGGGTGAGACCCCGATGCATGTAGGAGTCGATGCATCGTTGTCGAGGATTCACCGCTCGCAGACATGCGTGGATATCCTATGCTATCTGAGGGGATAATAGTGTATAAATCTCTGGCCAGAGTACTAGAAGTGTTTTAGTTAAATGTGTTTACCTAGTTACACTCACGATGTCACTATTCGATCTTCAAGATGTATGCATAGCTATCGGATCTATAGCGACTCTCGATTTACCAATGGTCGTTGATCTGATAGGGATATATGGATTGAAAGGACCGTACTGTACGCTAACCATGACCAACTGGTTCTTTCAGGCACTATCAGTGATACCTAGGGGATCATGGGGTGATGTTGCTAGACGCTCATACCATGATCCGTTGGGCAAGTCCGGGATTGTGATTCCGGAGCCACAATGGTTGTGGGCCCACGGCTAGCTGTATCCCTGAACCATTGAGGGTCACACAAGTACTGGATTCGAGATTCCCGCACGGATACTCAGCTCATTGTGTTGAGCATACGAAGAGGATTTTGGGAGTGCGACTTCCTAAAAAGTCAACAGAGGTCAAATCGTGATTTGCCGATGTTTAGGGGCAAAACGGTCATTTTGCACTGGGGTTCTGAAAAATGGTTTTTCAGATCATAGTATTCGGTTTTGGAAATTGAGTCGATCGGTCCGATCTGATCGGTGATCGGAGTTATAATGAAGTCTCGGTGATGGGGATGAACTGAATGTTCATCCGTTGGACCCGGGCCCGTTGGGCCGGTCCAAGTCCACCTTTAATTCTACTTAAGGTAGAATTAAGCCAAGACTTAAGACACTTGTTACAACTCTAAACCTAACCCTAAGCATAGCGCCGCCCCCTCTCTTCAAACTACCTCACGCCGCCGCCGTGCGCCGCTCGCCGGACTTGCTCCGGCTAGTTTTTCGAGGAGAATTCGTTGGCAATAAAATCCTTCAGCCTTCTAGTGCAGGCTGATTGGAGGGAGATCGATTCCGGTCGTGGACCTGATTGACGGATCTACCGCCACCTACCGAGAAGAGCCGGCGTTCTTGTAATTCCGGTTGGAGCCAGGCACAAGTGCCAGCAAGGTAGTGACTTTGAACACCCTATGAATGTCATAGATTTGAATTGTTCATTGTATTGATCGTCTCCCGGCACATGTATTTTTGTTCTTCCACTGCCTCGCCGGGGGGCGCGATCCGGATCCCCAACAGTGGTATCAGAGCCAGGTTTTCGGATCTGATCATACGATATTGTCATATTGTGTCTAATCTTGAAATTTCAGATTGAAAATTGAATCGAAAAACTCTCCGGACAGCCGGCCGCCGCCGCGTGCGGCTGCGCCAACATGAGCACGCGATGGGCGCACGATGGCGTGATGATCTTGGTTGATGGCCGCGCGATGGCGTGCGCGCGGGCGCGCATGGTCGCGCCTGATCGTCGATCGATCGATGCCGCTGTCTCTCGCGAGCATCGCGTAATCTGCCGCAGCCTTTCTCGCGATGAAGTTGTGCGTGCTGGCCGGACGTTGTGCGCCGCTCGTCGACGTAGTGCGCCGCTCGTTGCGCGAGGAGGCTGCCATGTGCGTGCGCTGGCCGCAAGCGATGGCAGGCCGTGGCGCAAATCGTTGCGCCACGATCGGCGCACGATGCGCGCTGGCCGCACGACGTTGCGCGCGGCGTCGTGCGCTGCCACCGTGATGTTTGTAGTGGTGGCGCCGTCGCCGGCCGCCGCTCCGGCGAGTCTCCGGCGATGTCGTGACGTCTTCTAGGGTTTAGTTCGGGCCTGTCCCGGACAGCCCGTGAAGTTTTCGGGCCGGTATGCGATATCGAGCCCGTTTTGATCGATTTTGAAATTTTAAAATTTTTGGGCCTAGAATTGTTTTAAGCCCAATATGATACAATTAAAATTATTAAAATGTGATTTTAGTTATGAAATATGATTTTATAATGAAATATGATTTTGTTGATTAAAATTTGTTTTTTATCGGCAAAATACGATTTTGTTATAAAATACGATTTCGTAATTAGAATATGATTTTACGATAAATAATTAGATTATTTAAATTATGCATGTTAATTAGATTAATTGCATGATTGGGGTGATCGAGAGCCGTGCCCAATGTGTTAGGTGTATGCGATAGGTTTTGTATGATTTCGGTTTGTAAATATTTGATTATCATTTAAAGTGGGCCTGTTTGTGACTCGTTCCCACCCCTTGATAAATGTATCCCTTATTTGTCATAGTAAATTTAAATGTAAAATTACTAGATTTAGTGGGAGGACATCCGAAGACGGTGGACGATGACGATCAAGATATTGAAGATCGAAGATCTGTAAAACCGGAAAGCTTTGTAATAGGATTGCATTACCCCTAGGATTGGACCCAGGTCCGTGGCTGGCAACCACGGACCGCATAGCTCTCGCGATCGATCATCCCAATATTTATTTATATATGTCGATATATAGATTAATTGAATCCGTATGTTGCATGTTTTAAATTAGATTTAAATATGCATGAGACCAAAATTTTTCAAAAATAAAAATCCCTCGTTTTAAATTTGATTTAAAACTTATATCAAGATAAAATGTTTATTCGATAAACTAAAGGGTATTTAAAATTGTTTAAATTAACCCTACATTCCATCAACAATGGGTGTACGTCGATGCTACCCGTATACATGGCCCGGCTCATATTATTGAGGGGGTCATGTATGCCGAAAAGCTGTCCACGCCATTGACAACTGTTGTGAGTCGGCTGGAACTCCCTTTAACGTTGGCTCATATTATTGGGGACGTTAAGGGGACCGTCCTTCACGACTCAACATTGATGGATCATCTTGACACGTGATAGTAAACGGCGTCATATTATTGGGCCCTTACTGGACGTGAGGTGAATACATGGAGGTTGCACCGGTTGCAATTGGAAACTACCTTTTGGAGGTCATGGATGGCTGATATTATTCGGGTCCATGGTCGCCTAATTGGGCTCCGTGTACCCACTAAAGAAACCTGTTTTCTCGATTTCATTAGAGGGTGGTGAAATCGTTAAAATAGTGGGAGGGTAATTCATAAAACTTAACGACCATGTTTTATGTCTTAGCTTATATCTTATATAGTTTGTAATGTATGTCCGTTTCCCTCTCAGTATTACTGCATATAAAAGGGTTTCGATGAAAAACCCGCTCGCTGCTATACTGGATAGCAACAAGTTCACCGGTCTGAACCACCAAGACTAGCTCCGCAACCTCAATCTTGTATTGGCTTCGGAGAAACTTCTCTATGCGATAGAGAAGAGTGCTCCGAAGTTTGCCCCTGCCGATATCAGCCCTGAGGAGCTGGTAACGCTTAAACAATGGTGGGACGACGAGGTTAAAGCTTGGTGTTATGTGATGGCATCGATGTCCAATGAAATGCAATGGCGCTTTGAGAAGACAAAGTATGCCTCTTCCATACTCTTTCATCTCAAGGAACTGTACGGGGAGAACTCTCGACATGAGAGGTTCACGGCTGTCAAGGAGCTGATGACGAGCCGCATGCGCGATGGGACTTCGGTCCGCGAGCATGGGGTTCATATGATTGGGCTCGTTGAAAAGCTGTCGGGCCTTGATATCGCACTTCCACACGAGCTGTCGGTGGATGTACTTCTCCTCTCTCTACCCGCTGCATTTGACCCCTTTGTGGTCAACTTAAACATGAACAAGCTGGAAGCCACCCTTGAAGAGGTGGTTAACATGCTCGTAGTGTTTGAAGGGACCATAAAGAAGGACAAACCCGTCCTCTTTCTGGGTTCTTCTTCCTCTGCGAAGAAGGGGCCCAGACGCAAGAGCAAGAAGCGTTCTGCTCCTGCGAAGGAAGAAAAGTCCGCCAAGAAGCCGAAGGCAAAGGCTTCTAAACCAAACAAGAGCGAGGATGTTTGCCACCACTGCCACAAGGCTGGGCATTGGAGGAGGAACTGCAAGGAGTACCTCGAGCAGTTACGAACTGCAAAAGGTATGTTCTATATTGAAATAAATATAGTCTCTTAATTCGACTTCTTGGATACTTGATACCAATGGCGCTTTGAGAAGACAAAGTATGCCTCTGCCATACTCTTTCATCTCAAGGAACTGTACGGGGAGAACTCTCGACATGAGAGGTTCACGGCTGTCAAGGAGCTGATGACGAGCCGCATGCGCGAAGGGACTTCGGTCCGCGAGCATGGGGTTCGTATGATTGGGCTCGTTGAAAAGCTGTCGGGCCTTGATATCGCACTTCCACACGAGCTGTCGGTGGATGTACTTCTCCTCTCGCTACCCGCTGCATTTGACCCCTTTATGGTCAATTTCAACATGAACAAGCTGGAAGCCACCCTTGAAGAGGTGGTTAACATGCTTGTAGTGTTTGAGGGGACTATAAAGAAGGACAAACCCGTCCTCCTTCTGGGTTCTTCTTCCTCTGCGAAGAAGGGGCCCAGATGCAAGAGCAAGAAGCGTTCTGCTCCTGCGAAGGAGGAAAACTCCGCCAAGAAGCCAAAGGCAAAGGCTTCCAAACCAAACAAGCATGAGGATGTTTGCCACCACTGCCACAAGGCTGGGCATTGGAGGAGGAACTGCAAGGAGTACCTCGAGCAGTTGCGAACTGCGAAAGATATGTTCTATATTGAAATAAATATGTCTCTTAATTCGACTTCTTGGGTACTTGATACCGGATGTGGATCTCACAACTGCAATGATTTGCAGGTGATGACAAGAAGTCGACGTCTTAGAGAGGGTGAGACCCACTTGAGGCTTGGCAATGGAGCAAGAGTTGCTGCAGTAGCTACAGGAGATGTTTATTTATTTCAGTCTTCTGATTTTAAGTTGTTGTTGAGAAACGTTTTATTTGTTCCCGAATTAATAAAGAACATTATTTCTGTTTCTATGCTTGATAGTGATGGATATTCTTGTATGTTTGCTAATTCAATTTGCAATATTTACAAGAATGAATGTTTAATTGGAATTGGGGAACGCGAAAACGATTTATACACCTTAAAATTAAAAGACGTTCCAACTCGCAATGTCGAAGCACATACAACAATGATTAAACGGAAACACGATAACTTTAACCCAGCACAACTTTGGCACGCTAGGCTAGGTCACATTTCTCTAAGTAGGATGAACAAGTTAGTTAGGAGTGACTTGTTTGATCTGTCAGACATTAACTCTCTACCAACTTGTGAATCTTGTCTTAAGGGAAAGATGACCACGCAACCCTTCAAGGGCAAGGGTGAGCGTGCCCAAGGCCTATTGGATTTGATCCATACTGATGTGAGCGACCCGTTTAGTATTGGTACTAAATACGGTCACACATACTTCATCACCTTTACCGACGATTACTCAAGGTATGGGTACTTGTACTTGATGAAGTACAAGTCTGAATCCTTTGAAAGGTTCAAAGAATTCAAGGCTGAAGTAGAAAATCAAATAGGCAAAAGTATTAAAGCACTTCGATCTGATCGAGGTGGTGAATACTTAAGTGCTGACTTTCAAGACTATCTGAAGGAGAATGGGATTCTCTCACAGTGGACCCCTCCTGCCACACCACAGCTCAATGGTGTAGCGGAGCGTCGTAATCGGATCTTGTTGGACATGGCTAGATCTATGATGAGCTTCACTGAACTTCCTACCTCGTTTTGGGCCTATGCGCTCGAAACGGCGGTAATGTTGTTGAACAATGTCCACACCAAGGCAGTGGATAAAACTCCATATGAGATATGGATGGGCAAACCACCCAAGTACTCATACATGAGGATTGGGGGATGTCCTGCTTACGTGAAGCAGACAGTGGGAGATAAGCTGGATACGAGATCCATCTTATGCTACTTCATTGGGTATCCAAAGAATTCCATTGGATACTATTTCTACTATCCCAGCGAGACAAAAGTGTTTGTCTCTAGGAATGCCACCTTTATGGAAAGGGAATTTCTACTTGATAGAAA
>KQ995372.1:99483-118793 GCA_001598015.1 Dorcoceras hygrometricum
CATAGCCGCATGGTACGACTATGAGATATGGCAAATGGATGTGAAAACTGCGTTCCTTAATGGAAACATTAAGGAAGAGATCTATATGACGCAGCCTGAGGGTTTCACATCTGTTGGAAGCGAGTATAAGGTATGCAAGCTTCAGAGATCAATCTATGGTCTCAAACAAGCATCGCGAAGTTGGAACCTGAGATTCGATGAAACAATTAAGGAATTTGGTTTCATCAAGAATCCTGAGGAGCCATGTGTCTATAAAAAAGTAGTTAAAAGTGCAGTGACGTTCCTCGTACTTTATGTTGACGACATTCTACTCATTGGGAATGATGTAGGAATGCTGCAGTCAACTAAAGTATGGTTGTCTAGTAGATTTTCAATGAAGTACATGGGTGAAGCATCCTATATTCTTGGAATACAGATCTATCGGGATAGATCTAAACGGATGCTCGGACTCACCCAAGCTACCTACATCGATACCATACTTAAGAGGTTCTCTATGGAAGAGTCCAAGAGAGGACACCTACCTATGTGCCACGGGGTCACTCTATCTAACTCTATGTGTCCAAAGACTGATGAGTAGTTGGCTTTAGGGCAAGTGGGAGATTGTTAGAGTAGATGCCCAACTAGCCAACTTGTGGCGTGTGGGTTTATAGACTCTTGTATATGACATTCTTTATATATGATATTCGCATTTATCCATATGGCATTCTTTACTTTCATTGTGTGTATGATGATTTACAATTGCGTTGAGTAAAGACCTAGAATGCACCAAAGTGTATGTTAGATGTGATAGTGGGTATGACGGCTATCAAGAAGCACATCTAATAGTCACTGTGTATTCTGAACATGTTCCTAGTCGATTGGGCCGTCAAAATGATGATAAGGCCGCCCGAGTTCGAGACTAGTATCTGCGATGCGAAGTACCATGTTTCATTGGTAGGGAACATTGTGATGTTCTGAGCATGCAGATAGATAGTGACCCGGTGATCTATCGAACTACCCTCCTTCGGACTTTCCAAGTGGTTACCATTTGTCGAGTGGATAAGTCCGACCCCGCGCCCGCCGCCGCCGCCGCTCGCCGGACTTGCTCCGGCTAGTTTTTCGAGGAGAATTCGTTGGCGATAAAATCCTTCAGCCTTCTAGTGCAGGCTGATTGGAGGGAGATCGATTCCGGTCGTGGACCTGATTGACGAATCTACCGCCACCTACCGAGAAGAGCCGGCGTTCTTGTAATTCCGGTTGGAGCCAGGCACAAGTGCCAGCAAGGTAGTGACTTTTAACACCCTATGAATGTCGTAGATTTGAATTGTTCATCGTATTGATCGTCTCCCGGCACATGTATTTTTGTTCTTCCGCTGCCTCGCCGGGGGGCGCGATCCGGATCCCCAACAGCAATAGCTGGCCTCGTGTGCGAACAGGAGAATTAATGTTACCTATGACCTGCTCGGGTGGATGATTTCTGTTCCACCGGAGATCAGATCCGATTGGGTTTTCTCCCTATTCAGCTTCGATATTTAGCTGTATGGTCGCATTTGGGTTGTCTGACACCAAATGATAAGATCCTTGTCCCAGATTTGAATCAGATGCCATATGATGAGATGTACCAGCATCTTGTGCATTAGATGTTGAATGTTGACTATGGGATCTGTTTGTGCAACATTTTGAGCATTGGTGGCTTCAGCTCCAGCAGTTGGAATGCTTTATGAGATCTGATCTTGCGTTGGGTCAATGTTAGTCAAATCAATGACTACTGGATTACCTGTCAGATCTGCTTGACCTTTGTTGTGTGGTGTGTCCAGCTTTGGTTGTATCTCTGCTGAGTATCTTTGTTGTGGCACGTCATCATCTGAGTCATCAAGTCTGGATGATTCCAGACATGTGCACAAATCGTTGAGGCTCGCAGCTGAGTTGGATCTGAAGCTTGTCTCATAAAAGACAACGTGTGCTGATTCTTCAACTGTCAGACTTTGATTTTTGAACACTCTGTAAGCTTTGCTTACCACTGAATATCCTAGAAAGATACCTGCATCAGATTTGGCATCAAACGCTGTTAGGTGCTTTGTGCCGTTATTGTGAATGAAGCATCTGCACCCAAACACCCTGAAATACGAAATATCAGGTTTCTTGCCACTACAGATCTCATATGGGTTTTGTCGTGCAACTTATTGATCATTGATCTGTTCTGAGTGTAGCAAGCTGTATTAACTGCTTCTGTCCCGAATTTTTGAGAGATGCCAGAGTAAGCAATCATAGATCTCGCAGCTTCTTTTAAAGTACGTTTGGCATCAAACGCTGTTAGGTGCTTTGTGCCGTTATTGTGAATGAAGCATCTGCACCCAAACACCCTGAAATACGAAATATCAGGTTTCTTGCCACTACAGATCTCATATGGGTTTTGTCGTGCAACTTATTGATCATTGATCTGTTCTGAGTGTAGCAAGCTGTATTAACTGCTTCTGTCCCGAATTTTTGAGAGATGCCAGAGTAAGCAA
Source organism: Dorcoceras hygrometricum (assembly GCA_001598015.1). Classification (NCBI taxonomy): domain Eukaryota; kingdom Viridiplantae; phylum Streptophyta; class Magnoliopsida; order Lamiales; family Gesneriaceae; genus Dorcoceras; species Dorcoceras hygrometricum. The sequence goes on from KQ995372.1 coordinate 101,973, forward strand.
TCATAGATCTCGCAGCTTCTTTTAAAGTACGGTTTCTTCTTCCAACTAGCCCGTTCTGTTGAGGAGTTCTAGCTGTTGAAAGCTCATGCTTTATCCCGATGTCATCCAGATAAGAAGATAATTTTTGATTAAAAAACTCGGTACCACGATCACTCCTTATCCAATTGACTGTAGAAGATCTATCATTTTGTAAACGTTTTAAAAGCCGAATCAGTTGGTCAGCGGTATCAGATTTGGATTTTAAAAACAACACCCAAGTGAATTTTGTAAAATCATCTACAACAACTAGGGTGTAATTTGTTCACCCTAAGCTCGTTACGGGAATAGGACTAAAAATATCCATATGTAAAAGCTCTAAGCTTCGGGAAGAACGTTTACCGCCTTTCTTTTTAAAAATAGAACGGATTTGTTTACCAAGCTGACATGCGGCACAGATCTTGTCCTTAGAAAAATTAATTTTAGGCATACCAGAAATCAGTTCATGCTGACTCAATTTGGCAAGTGTTTTGAAGTTCAGATGATTCATTCGCTGATGCCATAGCCAGATCTTGGAATAGTCATCTGCAAGGCAGATCTGTTCAGATCCCATTTGCTCTGACCAATTGATAATGTTGGTATTCCCCGATATTTTACCCACCAATACGGTCAGACCTTCTGGACTCTGAACTGTGCAAATGTGCTTTTGGAAGCTAACTATGTAATCCTTGTCACACAGCTGACTAATACTAATTAAATTGTAGCACAGGTTCTCAACAACTAAAATATCAGATATTGAAATGTTACCATGGGTAAGCTTACCCTTACCCACAGTATTACCATGTGAGTTATCGCCAAAAATGATTTTTGCTCCTTTGTGAGGGATCACATCTGATAGCAGCTTTGGGTCTCTTGTCATGTGATGTGCACAGCCACTATCCAGGTACCATATGATTGGCTCATCTGCAGCTTTGTACATGTTACCCTGTAATCACGAAAATAGATTGTGGTACCCAATTTTACTTGGGCCCAGATCGAATTACCCATTTCGGGACCCATACTTGAATTACCTTAACAGTTTTCCCAGTATGAAAGTCCATAAGGGTGTGTGCAGGAATATGGTGAGATCTGTTGAGTTTTGGCTTAGTATGTGGATCATTCAGATATCTTCGGGGCTGAACCTTTCTCCAAACAGATTTGACCTTCTTAGGACGATGCCTGGGCTGGTGAGGAACAGACGACTTAGACTCAGCTCTCACTTTCTCTTTGTCAAGTCTGTTCTTTAGCCAGCTTGGCTTAGATTTCTCAGGTCTGATATATCCAATACTAGCTTTGCCTTTTTGGTTCAGTTGCCCAGAGGTCTGGTCATCATACTTTACCGACTCACAAGTGTTGTGTATCACACTGGCTTTGACAAAATTCATCTTTTGAACTTGTCATATGCCAGATTTTACTGAGTACAGGTCTCTCCAGAGCTTCTTTCTCCACCATTGAAACCTAAGCCAGATTTATCATTTAAAGGCTTTTGATTTTCATGCAGCTTGCTTAGAGAAACAGAAGACTGGGTCCAGGAGTTTATCACCAGATTTAACCTTTCGTTTTCAGATTCAAGCTCACAGGATCTTAATCTCAACGATTCATTCTTAGACTTCAGCTTACTTAACTCGGTTTGTAAACTGTCAGTTTCCCCAAGTTGAGCGGTGCTTGGTTCTACTGAACTATTTTTCAAACCATTGTTTTCAGTCTTGACTTCCTCAAATGTTTGAGAAAGCTTTCTGTATTCATGGACCATTTCATTGAGTGCGTTGATTAGGTCCTCTCGTGTAAATTCAATGTTTCAGAAATCAAATACCTCGTCATCTGAAGGTTGATTGGCCATCAGGCAGTGAACTTACTCCTGTTCACTATCGCTTGATCAGGAGCTGCTTGATGAGGAATCGTAATATGAGTCTGCCCAGTTTTTGTTGCTTTCTTCTACAACAAGCACTTTTCTATCATTCTTTCGTTTGGTCTTTTGTCAGATCTTGTCCTCATCCTTCTCTCTTTTGATCTTTTCTTGGATCTATCGTCCTTCTTCTCATCTCTTTTAGGTCTGTCCTCCTTCTTTGGCCTGTTACAGTCCGGAGCAAAGTGACCTGGACGTCCACAATTGTAACAGTTCATATCAGTTGAAATCTTTTCAGATTTGTTTGCATTATTATAAGAAAAAGAAGGGTTATAGGATTTCAGGATTTTCCCAAACTTCTTGACGAAGAGGGACATTACATCATTTCTTAGTTGTTCAGCAGATTTGCTTGGTGAGCACTATTCAGAAGTTGTTGCTGCCAAAGCTTTAGTTGGTTGAGATGTCGACGGTCCTGCTTCTGATCTTGTTTCTAATTCAAACTCATACGCCTTCAGATTCGCAAACAGATCATGAAGCTCCAATTTGTTTAGGTCCTTAGACTCTCGCATATCCATCGTCTTTACATCCCACTCCCTGGGCAGCGCTCGCATCACTTTAAGTGCAAACTCTCGATTGTTGTATTCCTTGCCCAAACTTGTAAGCTCTATCACCACAGCACTGAATCGCTCATCGAAATCACCATGGTCTGTCAGGCCCCGTGCTAATCACTCAAGATTAACGCACAAACAAGCACATAATCACGGAAGCGTAAAATCGGTCTTAAAAATTTTCGAAATAATTTGGGCCTGAACTCAAATCGTCATTTAAAATATCAATAGTCAAAATACGAGATAAATCAAACTCAAGCAAAACAGGTAACATAAAATCTCAAATCAGATACAGATCCCCAAATACATAGCAACACAGGACATTCCCTGGTTCAATACATAATACAATATATAACTGGGACTCAAGGAAATGGGGATCGACCAGCTGGCGCTCCACTCGGTCCAGCTTGGTTACCTGTAGATCCTGCAAATGGGTAACACAGACCCAAAAGACACAAAAACAGGAAAAGAAATACGAGGTCAAGCCTCAGTACGAAGAGCCATCAAAACAGCAAATCATGCCACATGCTATAAATCAATGCTATGAAATGCATGAGGCTATCAAGGAATCAGTAATCAAGACCAGTGTATCAACTGGCAAATCATCTCAAGTCGAGCCTCTATACCCACACAGTGTATCAACCGGGGAAATCATCGGTCCATGATCTTCAGGGCTCGTTAGCCCATCACAGCTCGGTGGTAGACACTCGAATCCGACAGTCACCACTCCGATGATAGCGTTGGACTTTTCAGGCACGACACATCTGTCGGCCAGTCACAACGTGGCTCTCAATCGGGACATCAATCAATCAATCTGGCTCAAGATGTATGCATGAATGCCATTCAATAATCAATTCTAAATGCATACAATAACAATACGTGAAAACAGAACATCAATAACCAAATCAGGTAAAATCTGTTCACGTAATTCAGCCATCAATTCAACACAGAATTCCTAACACGAAATATAGCCATGTCCATGCTCAAAGCTGTTAGAGCTGCTCAATTCGTACCTCACAGCTTCAATCTACCTCCACAGATTTCTCAAAGGCACGGCATAACTCAGCCTAAGCAAATCAGCTTTCTCCTAACCTCCTCAACCTCGGAAGAAGCTATCCTGCGCCTTAAATTTCAGCTTCCAGATAACAAAAGAACACACGGTTCAGATCTGACGAAAATCTTCGAACAAACAGATTCTTCGCGCTTCTATCCAATGCCGACTCAGGCCTCCTAGCAAGTATCAATCGAAAGAGCAACTCAAGGAGAATCCAGCGCCACCAATCTCGTTCAAAACAAATGCTGGAATCGACAGAAATCTAGAGAAGAAATGTTTGGGTGAACAGTAGCTATCGAGGGTTTCGAAGATGAAGATAAGAAATATCGGGTGGAAAAATAATCCAAGTGTCGCTCAACACTTGCTTATAAATCTCCATACAACAGCTGCTGCTCCCCTAAATCAGACGTCAGGTAATGCTACAGTAGAAATCTTACAACTGAAACCAACGTTTCCCTTCAATCGAATCAGTTGATACAATCAGACATTGCACTACACAGCGAGACATCAAAACGACGTCGTACCAACTAATCAAAACGACGTCGCAGCACTCCAACAGCTGAATCTAAAATAATATCAAAATGACGTAGCATCACTTCCTTAGCTGCCAGCAGTTCTCTCTCTCTCAACGACCAACAGCTGAACACGCTAGCTAACTCAAACGACTTCGTCGAGGAACACGTCACCAGCTGATGACCAACACAACCAACAGCTGACACAAAGCGTTACACCCAAAACGCTGTCGTTCCAACTTATCCAAACGATGTAGTTTCGTTACCCGCTAACAAGTAAAACGACGTCGCCTCACTATCAGCTGCTGGTCACTCAAACCAACTGCTGATCACTCTACTGAATCAACTCCCTTGCAAAGGCAACGGCTGATTAGCGCTAGAACATCAGCAGTCAACTCCTCGGGGTTGACCAACACGTGGCATCATCTCGTTCAATCTCACGCCCACGCAACAACTGCCAACAAATTCCTCTCCAGCTGAATGCTCATGCAACTCACTGCTGACTTCATCACGTAATAGCTCCCAACTGATCACAGTACTACTGAAATACCAACAGCTGAATTGCCGCAAGCCATTTTCGCATAAAAACGCTTTTGGCTTTACTTTTCCCAGCGATAAACCATACTGCTGAAACACTACTGGGATCATTTCCCGCTAGCAAAATACAACTGCTGAACTCCAATTCCTCAAAATCTGAAATTCGAAATCCCTAAAATATCGTGACTAATCCTAAGCAAAACTGATTAATCACTATTCGAATTTCTCAATCCTCACATTCTCCCCAACTTAAGAGATTTCGTCCTCGAAATCAAAGGCACAACAGGGTAGAATTAAAACCAAACATTTAAAGCAACACTCAAACAACTGAACAACTCGAATCAAAGCTTAAAATTTAACTGGAATTCTCACTATCATTGCTCAAATAGGTGAGGCCAGTCTTGTCGCATCTTTTCTTCCACTTCCCAGGTTGCTTCCTCTCGGCCATGCTTGCTCCATTGGACCATCACCAACGGAATTATCTTGTTCCTCAACTGTTTCTCCTTCCTATCCAGAATCTGCACTGGATATTCAACATAACTCAAGGAAGAATCCAGCTCAACTTCGTCGTTTGTCAAAACATGGGAAGGATCTGGCTCATATTTTCTCAACATTGACATATGAAAAACATCATGTATCGCTGCTAACTCATCAGGCAGCCTCAATCTATAAGCCAACTGTCCAATCCGCTCAACAATCTCAAAGGGACCAAAGAATCTAGGAGCCAATTTTCCCTTAAATCTGAATCTCATGACACTCTTGAAAGTCGAAATCTTAAGAAACACACGATCGCCAACCTCAAACTCTAACGGTCGACGTCTTCGGTTAGCATAGCTGTAAATCTATCTTGTGCAGCCTTCATCCTACTCCGAATCAAATCAATCTGATCTTTCATATTCTCCACAAACTCAGGAGTAGAAATCTGTTTCTCACCAACCTCTTCCCAACAGATTGGAGATCTGCACTTGCGACCATACAAAGCTTCAAATGGAGCCATCCCAATAGTCACTTGGTAGCTGTTGTTATACGAAAACTCGACTAAGGACAAGGAATCCTGCCGGCCACCACTGAAATCCATCACAACTGCACACAGCATATCTTCTAAACTCTGAATGGTCCGCTCAGACTGACCATCTGTCTGTGGGTGATAGGCTGTACTCATAGCCAATCTAGAACCCATCGCTTCCTGCAAACTCTTCCAAAATCGAGAGGTGAATCTTGGATCTCTATCAGACACTATCGAAACAGGCACTCCGTGCAATCTAACCACATGGTCGATGTACAGCTTCACCATTTTCTTCATCGAACACCTCAAATCATAGGGAATGAAATGGGCTGACTTCGAAAGTCTATCAATCACCACCCAAATCGCATCGCATCCCCTACTCGATCGAGGTAAATGAGTCACAAAATCCATGGCGATGTGCTCCAAATTCCATTGGGGCACCTTAAACTCTGTAACAATCCACCAGGTCTCATCCTCTCCGCCTTGACCTGCTGGCAATTCAAACACTTAGCAACAAAACCAGAAATGTCGCTCTTCATACCTACCCACAAGTAGTGAGACTTCAAGGCATGGTACATCTTCCTCTCGCCCGGATGGTTCAACCCGAATCGAAGAAACCAAGAAGTACTGATCACTCGGCTGAAATATCCAACCAGAAGTACTCAACTGCTCATAGACTCTCGAGACACTCAAAGATGCTAACATGTCAGGATGGGCTTTCCTACTCAAAGCATCGGCGAAGTTCATTCACCCAGGCTGATACTGAATGTCACAGTTAAAATCCTTGAGCAACTCCATCCAACGACGTTGCCTCATATTCAAATCTGACTGCGTGAAGATATACTTCAAGCTCTTGTGGTCGGTGTACACCACAAATTATTCACCATACAGATAGTGCCGCCAAATCTTCAAGGTAAACACTATTGCAGCCAATTCCAAATCATCAACGGGGTACCTCGTCTCGTGAGGCTTCAACTGTCGAGACACATACGCAATCACGTACCCGTTCTGCATCAGGACACATCCCAAACCATTCAGAGATGCATCGGAGCATACAAAAAATCCTCCAGATCCAGACGGTAGAGCCAAAACAGGAGCAGTAGTCAACTTCTCCTTTAACGTCTGAAAACTAGACTCGCACTCGTAAGTCCAAACAAACTTCCTATACTTCTGAGTCAACTGAGTCATAGGCCTTTCTATCGAGGATACCTTCTCGATGAAATGTCTGTAATAGCCAGCTAATCCCAAGAAGCTACGGATCTCCGAAACATTCCTAGGTCTCTCCCAGTTAAGAACTGCTTCGACTTTACTCGGATCTACCGAAATTCCTTGCGCTGAAATAACATGACCCAAAAAGATAATTCTATCAAGCCAAAATTCACACTTGCTGAACTTGGCGTACAACTGCGAGTCTCTCAATCTTTGCAACACCATTATCAGATGCTCCTTATGCTCTCTCAAACTCCTCGAATACACCAAGATGTCATCTATGAATACAATCATGAATCGATCGATGTACTCGATAAAGACGCGATTCATCAAGTCCATGAAAACAGCTGGGGCATTCGTCAACCCAAACGGCATCACAAGAAACTCATAATGCCCATATCTCGTCCGAAAAGCTGTCTTCGCCACATCAGCGTCTCTAATCCGCAACTGGTGATAGCCAGAGCACAAATCAATCTTCGAGTACACCACCGATCCTTGCAACTGATCGAACAAGTCATCAATAATCGGCAAAGGAGACTTGTTCTTCACCGTCGCTTTGTTCAACTACCGGAAATCAATACACATCCTCATAGATCCATCCTTCTTCTTCACAAAGAGAATCGGAGCTCCCCAAGGCCACATACTCGGTCTGATGAAGCCTTTCTCCAGAAGGTCTCTCAACTGTTTCTTGAGTTCCTTCAACTCTGCTGGTGCCAACCAATACGGAGCTCTAGAAATCGGGGTTGTACCGTGCACCAACTCGATACTGAAGTCGATCTCATGTCTCGGAGGGAATCCAGGAATCTCATCCGAAAACACGTCGGGAAACTCTCGGACGATCGGGACATCACTCAACTCCAATCGTGATTCTTGGGAAACGCAAGCGCATAGATCATAAATCAAGCATTATCCAGCCATAACAGGCTAAACATCTCCATGGCAGACGCCAGTGGAATCTTCGACCTCGAATCGGTGCCGTAGAAATCCCACTTCTCACCCGAATCGTGGCGAAATCTCATCACAGACATCAAACAGTGGGGTAACTCTCAACCCACACTCATGCACAAACCATGCAGAAACAAAGTAGTGTGACGCTCATGTATCAATTAAAACTCTCACAGGAAAATCAAAGATAGAACATGTACCTGCGATAAACATACCAGGTGTCTCCTCAGCCTGCTCTCTCGTCAAGGCATTCACCTGGGCCTACTACGGTATCTGAAACTGAGGTCTAGAAGATCCTCCAAACCTAGACGATTCATGGGGTTGAAATCCAGATCGCTGGGTCGGAACGGGAAACTGCGGTCTCTGGGAAGAACCACCAGCCGAACCCTGCTGCGAAGGAACCGAAGTCTGTCCCCTAAACAAAGACATACTCTCCGATAATGTCCAGGCTGTCCACAGTTATTGCAAGTACCTTGCACACCACGGCACTGCAAAGTCGGATGCTTCCCTCCGCACTGTCCACAAGACATACTGCCAGAACCACTGCTACCAGAACTCACGGAACCAGAGGAACTCGAATTCGCCTTCTTCTTGAACTGTTTCCCTCGAGGTCTAAACTGTTGGTGATTTGATTGCTACGACCCTTGAGGAGATTGGAACGATTGCGACATAATCTGCACCGGCTGAAAAGCACGTCCAGACTTCGGCTGAACCGGAGCCTCTGCCTCCAACAAACTCTCCTCAATGTCTACCGCTCTATTCACAGCATCAACATAAGTCGCAGGAGAACCAGACAACACCATCCGGAACAGATCAGGCCTCAATCCCTTCATGAATTTGTTCCTCTTCGTCCTCTCCTGGTTAGCTACGTGAGGCACATACATCAGAAGTGAAGAAAACTTCTTGGCATACTCGGCCACCTTCATCGTCCCTTGCTTCAAATTATCAAACTCCCACTCGCGACTGTTGTAGTAGGACTCCGGGGTATACTCCTATCGGAACGCGACACAGAAGCTCTCCCAAGTAATCACAGCCCCACTCTCACGTAAGATACGGGAAGTACCTCTCAGCACTGCGCATTATCCCTCAATTTACCTCTCAGCGCTGCGCATTATCCCTCAATTGCAACACTTCCAGCTTTAATCTCTTCTCAGGAGTGTAATCCAAAGTATCAAACAGCTCATCCATCTGCACTAGCCAACTCTCGGCCAACGCATCATCCTCAGCAGCAGCAAAAGTCGGAGGGTTCGTCCACTGGAACCTAGCTAAGACTAGCTCCATCTCGCCTATCTGTCTCGTAACATCCTCAACCTGCTGATTGCCCTCATCACTATCCAAGGCCCTAGACTCCTCTACGGCACGTCTAGTAGTCCTACCTCTACCTCTCCTCGGCGGCATCTAAACAATTCTCAAGGTAAGACTAATAACAGATATCAAAGAGATAGATAATATAATTAAATAAGTCACAGAGTAAATCAAAAATCAAATCAAAACTCTGTGCCTAGACTCGAGTGTGATCAAATGAAATCGAGCTCATCCCAGTATAAGCTCTGATACCAAAAATGTCAGGCCCCGTGCTAATCACTCAAGATTAACGCACAAACAAGCACATAATCACGGAAGCGTAAAATCGGGCTTAAAAAGTTTCGAAATAATTTGGGCCTGAACTCAAATCATCATTCAAAATATCAATAGTCAAAATACGAGTTAAATCAAACTCAAGCAAAACAGGTAACATAAAATCTCAAATCAGATACAGATCCCCGAATACATAGCAACACAGGACATTCCCTGGTTCAATACATAATACAATATATAACTGGGACTCAAGGAAATGGGGATCGACCAGCTGGAGCTCCACTCGGTCAAGCTTGATTACCTGTAGATCCTGCAAATGGGTAGTACAGACCCAAAAGACAGAAAAACAGGAAAAGAAATACGTGGTCAAGCCTTAGTACGAAGAGCCATCAAAACAGCAAATTATGCCACATGCTATAAATCAATGCTATGAAATGCATGAGGCTATCAAGGAATCGGTAATCAAGACCAGTGTATCAACTGGAAAATCATCTCAAGTCGAGCCTCTATACCCACACAGTGTATCAATCGGGGAAATCATCGGCCCGTGATCTTCAGGGCCCGTCAGCCCATCACAGCTCGGTGGTAGACACTCGAATCCGGCAGTCACCACTCCAATGATAGCGTTGGACTTTTCAGGCACGACACATCTGTCGGCCAGTCACAACGTGGCTCTGAATCTGGACATCAATCAATCAATCTGGCTCAAGATGTATGCATGAATGCCATTCAATAATCAATTCTAAATGCATACAATAACGATACGTGAAAACAGAACATCAATAACCAAATCAGGTAAAATCTGTTCACGTAATTCAGCCATCAATTCAACACAGAATTCCTAACACGAAATATAGCCATGTCCACGCTCAAAGCTGTTAGAGCTGCTCAATTCGTATCTCACAGCTTCAATCTACCTCCACAGATTTCTCAAAGGCACGGTAGAACTCAGCCTAAGCAAACCAGCTTTCTCCTGACCTCCTCAACCTCGGTAGAAGCTATCCTGCGCCTTAAATTCCAGCTTCCAGAAGAACCAAAGAACACACGGTTCAGATCTCACGAAAATCTTCGAACAAACAGATTCTTCGTGCTTCTCTCCAATGCCGACTCAGGCCTCCTAGCAAGTATCAATCGAAAGAGCAACTCAAGGAGAATCCAGCGCCACCAATCTCGTTCAAAACAACGACTGGAATCGACAAATATCTAGGGAAGAAATGTTCGGGTGAACAGTAGCTATCGAGGGTTTCGAAGATGAAGATAAGAAATATCAGGTGGAAAAATAATCTAAGTGTCGCTCAACATTTGCATATAAATCTCCATACAACAGTTGCTGTTCCCCTAAATCAGACGTCAGGTAATGCTATAGTAGAAATCTTACAACTGAAACCAACGTTTACCTTCAATCGAATCAGTTGATACAATCAGACGTTGCACTACACAGCGAGACATCAAAACGACGCCGTACCAACTAATCAAAATGACGTCGCAGCGCTCCAACAGCTGAATCTAAAATAATATCAAAACGACGTAGCATCACTTCCTCAGCGGCCAGCAGATCTCTCTCTCTCAACGACCAACAACTGAACACGCTAGCTAACTCAAACGACGTCGTCTAGGAACACGTCACCATCGCGTCAACAGCTGATGACCAATGCAACCAACAGCTGACACAAATCGTTACACCCAAAATGCTGTTGTTCCAACTTATCCAAACGAAGTAGTTTCGTTACCCGCTAACAAGTAAAATGATGTCGCCTCACTACCAGCAGCTGGTCACTCAAACCAACAGCTGATCACTCTACTGAGTCAACTCCCTTGCAAAGGCAACGGCTGATTAGCGCTAGAACATCAGCAGTCAACTCCTCAGGGTTGACCAACATGTGGCGTCATATCGTTCAATCTCACGCCCGCGCAACAACTGCCAACAAATTCCTCTCCAGCTTAATGCTCATGCAACTCACTGCTGACTTCATCACGTAATAGCTCACAACTGATCACACTACTACTGAAATACGAACAGCTGAATTGCCCGCAAGTCTTCGTATAAAAACGCTGCTGGCTTTACTTTTCCCAGCGATAAACCATACTGCTGAAACACTACTGGGATCATTTCCCGCTAGCAAAATGCAACAGCTGAACTCCAATTCCTCAAAATCTGAAATTCGAAATCCCTAAAATATCGTGACTAATCCTAAGCAAAACTGATTAATCACTATTCGAATTTCTCAATCCTCACATGGTCTCTCCATCTCGCATCTTCATCGACTCATACTTCTGCTGTGCAACAGTAAGCTTATTCTCTTTGGTTTCATCATTTCCCTCACAGATCTGAATTAGCTTTTCCCAAATCTCTTTCACTGTGGCACGGGTTTTGATTTTGCTGAACATGTTTTTATCCAGCGTCTTATACAGAATATCTCGGGCCACAATTTCCAAATTTGAAATATTCTTATCCTCAGTACTGTATTCATATCTTCTCTTTTCTACCCATTCTGGTGCTCCAGCAGATATGGCTATAGCAGTGTTTGCCATCATTATCTTTATGGGTCTGTTGGTCCGTTTATAATTAGGATCAAAAGGAAACTAGCAGCCGCTGTTTAAAATAGCTTATAAAAATTTTGCGCGCTGCTAATACTTGAGTCTGCTGATCGTTTATGTAGCGAACCAACTGCTGGACATATAGGCGCTGCTGCTGATGGTCTTCTTTGACGCGCTATAATCTGTACACTCAATTAGAATTGTTAGAATCACAATAACAGGTTTTGTGTAATTCAAAACTTAATCAGGATCTGTAAAAACAGATCCAACAATATTCAACATAACTCAAGGAAGAATCCAGCTCAACTTCGTCGGTTGTCAAAACATGGGAAGGATCTGGCTCATATTTTCTCAACATTGACATATGAAAAACATCATGTATCGCTGCTAACTCATCAGGCAGCCTCAATCTATAAGCCAACTGTCCAATCCGCTCAACAATCTCAAAGGGACCAACGAATCTAGGAGCCAATTGTCCCTTAAATCTGAATCTCATAACACTCTTGAAAGTCGAAATCTTAAGAAACACACGATCGCCAACCTCAAACTCTAACGGTCGACGTCTTCGGTTAGCATAGCTGTAAATCTATCTTGTGCAGCCTTCATCCTACTCCGAATCAAATCAATCTGATCTTTCATATGCTCCACAAACTCAGGAGTAGAAATCTGTTTCTCACCAACCTCTTCCCAACAGATTGGAGATCTGCACTTGCGACCATACAAAGCTTCAAATGGAGCCATCCCAATAGTCACTTGGTAGCTGTTGTTATACAAAAACTCGACTAAGGACAAGGAATCCTGCCGGCCACCACTGAAATCCATCACAACTGCACACAACATATCTTCTAAAGTCTGAATGGTCCGCTCAGACTGACCATCTGTCTGTGGGTGATAGGCTGTACTCATAGCCAATCTAGAACCCATTGCTTCCTACAAACTCTTCCAAAATCGAGAGGTGAATCTTGGATCTCTGTCAGACACTATCGAAACAGGCACTCCGTGCAATCTAACCACATGGTCGATGTACAGCTTCGCCATTTTCTTCATCGAACACCTCAAATCATAGGGAATGAAATGTGCTGACTTCGAAAGTCTATCAATCACCACCCAAATCGCATCGCATCCCCTACTCGATCGAGGTAAATGAGTCACAAAATCCATGGCGATGTGCTCCAAATTCCATTGGGGCACCTCTAAACTCTGTAACAATCCACCAGGTCTCATCCTCTCCGCCTTGACCTGCTGGAAATTCAAACACTTAGCAACAAAACCAGAAATGTCGCTCTTCATACCTACCCACAAGTAGTGAGACTTCAAGGCATGGTACATCTTCCTCTCGCCCGGATGCACACTGTACCGACTACAATGCGCTTCATTCATGATAGTTTCTTTCAAGTTGACTAGGTTCGGAACCACCAATCTCCCTCAAAATCTCAGACACCCATCAGAAGCAACAGAAAAATCATCAGACTAACCACTTCGGGCTTTAATCCTCAACTCATGGATATAGGGATCAGTCCTCTGCGCTTCCCTAATGTCACTAACAATATGCGGTTCAACCCGAATCGAAGAAACCAAGAAGTACTGATCACTCGGCTGAAATCTCCAACCAGAAGTACTCAACTGCTCATAGACTCTCGAGACACTCAAAGATGCTAACATGTCAGGATGGGCTTTCCTACTCAAAGCATCGGCGAAGTTCATTCGCCCAGGCTGATACTGAATCTCACAGTTAAAATCCTTGAGCAACTCCATCCAACGACGTTGCCTCATATTCAAATCTGACTGCGTGAAGATATACTTCAAGCTCTTGTGGTCGGTGTACAGCACAAATTATTCACCATACAGATAGTGCCGCCAAATCTTCAAGGCAAACACTATCGCAGCCAATTCCAAATCATCAACGGGGTACCTCATCTCGTGAGGCTTCAACTGTCGAGACACATACGCAATCACGTACCCGTTCTACATCAGAACACATCCCAAACCATTCAGAGATGCATCGGAGCATACAAAAAATCCTCCAGATCCAGACGGTAGAGCCAAAACAGGAGCAGTAGTCAACTTCTCCTTTAACGTCTGAAAACTAGACTCGCACTCGTAAGTCCAAACAAACTTCCTATACTTCTGAGTCAACTGAGTCATAGGCCTGGCTATCGAGGATACCTTCTCGATGAAATGTCTGTAATAGCCAGCTAATCCCAAGAAGCTACGGATCTCCGAAACATTCCTAGGTCTCTCCCAGTTAAGAACTGCTTCGACTTTACTCGGATCCACCGAAATTCCTTGCGCTGAAATAACATGACCCAAAAAGATAATTCTATCAAGCCAAAATTCACACTTGCTGAACTTGGCGTACAACTGCGAGTCTCTCAATCTTTGCAACACCATTATCAGATGCTCCTTATGCTCTCTCAAACTCCTCGAATACACCAAGATGTCATCTATGAATACAATCACGAATCGATCGATGTACTCGATAAAGACGCGATTCATCAAGTCCATGAAAATAGCTGGGGCATTCGTCAACCCAAACGGCATCACAAGAAACTCATAATGCCCATATCTCGTCCGAAAAGCTGTCTTCGCCACATCAGCATCTCTAAACCGCAACTGGTGATAGCCAGAGCGCAAATCAATCTTCGAGTACACCACCGATCCTTGCAACTGATCGAACAAGTCATCAATAATCGGCAAAGGATACTTGTTCTTCACCGTCGCTTTGTTCAACTACCGGAAATCAATACACATCCTCATAGATCCATCCTTCTTCTTCACAAAGAGAATCGGAGCTCCCCAAGGCCACATACTCGGTCTGATGAAGCCTTTCTCCAGAAGGTCTCTCAACTGTTTCTTGAGTTCCTTCAACTCTGCTGGTTCCAACCAATACGGAGCTCTAGAAATCGGGATTGTACCGTGCACCAACTCGATACTGAAGTCGATCTCATGTCTCGGAGGGAATCCAGGAATCTCATCCGAAAACACGTCGGGAAACTCTCGGACGATCGGGACATCACTCAACTCCAATCGTGATTCTTGGGAAACGCAAGCGCATAGATCATAAATCCAGCATTATCCAGCCATAACAGGCTAAACATCTCCATGGCAGACGCCAGTGGAATCTTCGACCTCGAATCGGTGCCGTAGAAATCCCACTTCTCACCCGAATCGTGGCGAAATCTCATCACACCATGGAAACAGTCAACAGTAGCCTTATAGCTAGACAATACATCCATTCCCAAGATGCAATCAAAATCCCTCATCTCCAAGACAATCAGATTCGCCACTAGCACGTTCTGATCAAATCGAATCACACTATCCACCATGATCTCACGGGACATCACCCACACACAAGCAGGAGTAGATACATATACGGCATCAAACAGTGGGGTAACTCTCAACCCACACTCATGCACAAACCATGCAGAAACAAAGTAGTGTGACGCTCATGTATCAATTAAAACTCTCGCAGGAAAATCAAAGATAGAACATGTACCTGCGATAAACATACCAGGTGTCTCCTCAGCCTGCTCTCTCGTCAAGGCATTCACCTGGGCCTACTACGGTATATGAAACTGAGGTCTAGAAGATCCTCCAAACCTAGACGATTCATGGGGTTGAAATCCAGATCGCTGGGTCGGAACGGGAAACTGCGGTCTCTTGGAAGAACCACCAGCCGAACCCTGCTGCGAAGGAACCGAAGTCTGTCCCCTAAACAAAGACATACTCTCCGATAATGTCCAGGCTGTCCACAGTTATTGCAAGTACCTTGCACACCACGGCACTGCAAAGTTGGATGCTTCCCTCCGCACTGTCCACAAGACATACTGCCAGAACCACTGCTACCAGAACTCACGGAACCAGATGAACTCGAATTCGCCTTCTTCTTGAACTGTTTCCCTCGAGGTCTAAACTGTTGGTGATTCGATTGCTACGACCCTTGAGGAGATTGGAACGATTGCGACATAATCTGCACCGGCTGAAAAGCACGTCCAGACGTCGGCTGAACCGGAGCCTCTGCCTCCAACAAACTCTCCTCAATGTCTACCGCTCTATTCATAGCATCAACATAAGTCGCAGGAGAACCAGACAACACCATCCGGAACAGATCAGGCCTCAATCCCTTCATGAATTTGTTCCTCTTCGTCCTCTCCTGGTTAGCTACGTGAGGCACATACATCAGAAGTGAAGAAAACTTCTTGGCATACTCGGCCACCTTCATCGTCCCTTGCTTCAAATTATCAAACTCCCACTCGCGACTGTTGTAGTAGGACTCCGGGGTATACTCCTATCGGAACGCGACACAGAAGCTCTCCCAAGTAATCACAGCCCCACTCTCACGTAAGATACGGGAAGTACCTCTCAGCGCTGCGCATTATCCCTCAATTGCAACACTGCCAGCTTTAATCTCTTCTCAGGAGTGTAATCCAAAGTATCAAACAGCTCATCCATCTGCACTAGCCAACTCTCGGCCAACGCATCACCCTCAGCAGCAGCAAAAGTCGGAGGGTTCGTCCACTGGAACCTAGCTAAGACTAGCTCCATCTCGCCTATCTGTCTCGTAACATCCTCAACCTGCTGATTGCCCTCATCACTATCCAAGGCCCTAGACTCCTCTACGGCACGTCTAGTAGTCCTACCTCTACCTCTCCTCGGCGGCATCTAAACAATTCTCAAGGTAAGACTAATAACAGATATCAAAGAGACAGATAATATAATTAAATAAGTCACAGAGTAAATCAAAAATCAAATCAAAACTTTGTGCCTAGACTCGAGTGTGATCAAATGAAATCGATCTCATCCCAGTATAAGCTCTGATACCAAAAATGTCAGGCCCCGTGCTAATCACTCAAGATTAACGCACAAACAAGCACATAATCACGGAAGCGTAAAATCGGGCTTAAAAAGTTTCGAAATAATTTGGGCCTGAACTCAAATCATCATTCAAAATATCAATAGTCAAAATACGAGTT
>KQ995373.1:10655-21725 GCA_001598015.1 Dorcoceras hygrometricum
GCAAGACAGGAATCCAGTCGCAAGGTCTTTTGAACAATTGTAAAGTGAAACGATGTCGTTGAAGTAAATAACAGATAGGATGATAATACTATCTGCTGATATTTTATAAAAGAAACGATGACGTTAGCGCATCAATCAGTCGCAAGACTAATATCAGCTGAAATGAGCAGTACTTAGAAATGAATAAAGCAACTGCTGAACTATCACAATGGAATGCATCTGCTGGTGGACAGTGCATCTGCTGAATTTTGTAAGACAACGCAACTGCTGAATTCTAGCAAAGGAATGCAGTTGCTGAATTAGTTCAATAGGAATGCACCTGCTGATGTACAGTGCATCTGCTGATTTTATGAAAACAACGCAACTGCTAAATTCTAACAATGGAAATGCAGCTGCTGGTTTTACGATACAATGCAGCTGCTAATTTTCAACAAAGAAGTGCAACTGCTGATCTTAACAAGGAAAGATGCATCTGCTGATGAACAGTGCATCTGCTGGAATTTACGAAAGACACTTATAATATCGAAACAATGATCGCGCTACCAGCGGTCGCCTATTAAACCAGACTTTATACTGATTCAACTAGCAACTACTGATTACACAATAATCAAATCCCGACATTACAGCAAAAGGAAGAACATTCGTAAACATTATAAAAATGCAGCTGCTGAATCTTAACAAGGAGATACAGCTGCTGGAACATAACTCGACATTTGTAACATCAAAACAACAACTATGCCATCAGCCGTTGCCTATCAAACCATACTTTATAATGATTCAACCAGCAACTACCGATTACACAGTTATCAAATTCTGATATTACAACTACTGTAAGAAGAACATTCATAACATTCTGGGAATAAATTCAAATCCTCAGTACATTTAAAACATCATAAACTTTCTGGAAAACATCATAACATCAAAACATCATTTTAAAACCCATCTTTCTTTCCTTTTCATGTCTAAATCATTTCAGACATGAACTTTAAACATTTCTTAAACATACAGGCAAACAGATCCATAAAAACAACAATATATGCTTCAAATGATGTAGCAAAGGATCAGCTTTTACTTGGCTTAAACAAAGCTTTGCGACAACAGCTAATTCCTGCAGAAATCCTCCCTTTGAGCAACGCACGAACTCTTCTGGAAATATTTTGAAGAACACTTTAAGACTTTTCTTTGCAAATGATGAAAATCTTACTTTGAAAACAGGTTTTTATATGAAAGGGATTAGTGGCAAGCTACTTGTGGAATCAAGCATGACACATTTCTAAAGTTTAGTAAAATTCCCTTCATATCATTTTAATTTGTAAAACACCAAACCTTTTTCAAAAGAAATCATTTCACCTCCTTAAAATATTTTTAAATCGATTTAGAACCAGCTCGTGCATCACTCGTTGGAGTCGTCTACTGGTACCAGCCGCAGCGCATCTTACTTGCTAACTTCAATAAATCAGCAAATACAGAACATTTAAAATTGCCAATTTGGCCCATGAGATCAATAAAATATATAAATGTGGTCCTATGGAATTTGGGGCGTTACAGAAGCAGTTGACGAATCATTATGAAGATTTACTAAAGCTGGATGTCAACTGCTGAGCTTATTTCAAATGTTTAAGACGACAAAAAGCCTGCAAAAGAAAGGACACAAAGGACAACTTCCTGTCGGTACTTTACAGAGCAGATTTCAAACGGGAAGAATTCGTGTCCAACGTTTTGAATTCAATCAAAGGCCTATATACGAGAAGAACGACATTGAGAGGGTGCAAAGGCTTCAGAGTTGTTGTTGCTCAGAAAAGAAAAATCAAAAGGAGACAACAATCAAAGGGAAGAAAAATCAGAAGCGAAGTTGTCAACTATCATTCGTAGAGGAGCTTATTGGAGTTGACAGCTAGCTAGAATCAGCTTTTGTAGAGCATTTTCCTAGTGTGTGAGAAATAGAGAGTTGAGCGTTTCATTGTAAAAATCTCACACACAGAGATTCATTCACATTCATTGTATAGTGACATCGACCAGCTGGAGCGCTAAGGGAAAGATGGACCAGCTGGAGCAATAAGAAGTCAGTATTAGCAGTTGATACAACAGGTGGATCAGCAACCTTGACGTCAGTAGAATCAGCGGTTGAACAAAGAACATTGCAACCAGCAGTTGGTACTTGAAGAGAGCGATGACAAAACGATGTCGCTTGAATAAGTTGATACGATAGCTTTTTGACTTCGCGCTAAGATTCAGCAGATGCTCTTTGCGATGGTAATAACCAGCAGGTAGCAACAGTACAATCCAAACGTGAGCTACAGTGAACCAGCTGTTGATATGCATCCAGTCGTAAGATGATGTACCAGTCGCAAGCTACAGTGCATCTAGTCATGAGCTACAGTGCTTTGCATATCCAGTCGCAGGAAAACCAGACGCTAATAGTTACAACCAGACGCAAAGAATCCAGTCGCAGCAGAAGAAGATGCAACCAGTATCGAAGCAGTTGACGAATCATTATGAAGATTTACTAAAGCTGGATGTCAACTGCTGAGCTTATTTCAAATGTTTAAGACGACAAAAAGCCTGCAAAAGAAAGGACACAAAGGACAACTTCCTGTCGGTACTTTACAGAGCAGATTTCAAAAGGGAAGAATTCGTGCCCAATGTTTTGAATTCAATCAAAGGCCTATATACGAGAAGAACGCCATTGAAGAGGGTGCCAAGGCTGCAGAGTTGTTGTTGCTCAGAAAAGAAAAATCAAAAGGAGACAACAATCAAAGGAAAGAAAAATCAGAAGCGAAGCTGTCAACTATCATTTATAGAGGAGCTTATTGGAGTTGACAGCTGAGCTAGAATCAGCTTTTGTAGAGCATTTTCCTAGTGTGTGAGAAACAGAGAGTTGAGCGTTTCATTGTAAAAATCTCACACAGAGATTCATTCACATTCATTTTATAGTGAATGAATCTCAAACCCAATTCAATCAGTTTCCGTCCAAGCACGACGACGTTAAACTCTGTGTATGTAGTCTTTGAACAGAGATGTTAAACAAGTTCTGAGTGAACAGCCTCGCAGCTGCTGGTTGCGGGATCGGGTCTGTACATGATGTATAGATCAAATCTTCTAGTGTAACCTTCCGAGGAGGAAGAAGGGGAGACGTAGGACATTGAAGTCCGAACTTCCATAAACAAATCGTTTGTGTATTGTATTCTGTTATTCATTCAGCACTTGCATTTAATTTAGCACGCATAACAGAAATCACACTAGCACATACCAAACAGATTTCGCATGCTGGTTTTACAGAAATCTGTTTGCGCAAAGTTGTTTTAAAATATAGGATTCAGTTCTGGTGTTTTCCGCATGTTTTATTAACATACCAGATCTGTCTCCGGTGCTCTATTTAATGTTCAAGAACCCGAGGTATTGCACCTCATAATGGCAGCGCAAAATTTTTATTTTTCAATAGCAGCGCTGTTAAGTTGATTTATCGGTCCTAACAGCTCGTGATATTCTCCAACGCGCGTCCCTTGAAGATTCCAAACCTGTTTTCACTCCCTTAGTTGCAGGTTGCCAGCTTCATCCGGAGGGCAAATTGTTCGACAATCCTACCCTATATCGCTCTTTAGTGGGTGCTCTCCAATATACTAGACCAGATTTATCATTTGCCGTCAATCTGGTCAGTCAGCACCTCCAACGCCCGACTATTGAACATTTTCAGGCTCTCAAGCGCATCATTCGCTATGTCAAACAAACTCCGTCCTTTGGTCTTTCCTTCACACGTAGCTCGCTACCTACGTTAGTTGCCTATTCTGATGCTGATTGGGCTAGCTGTGTTGATACTAGACGATCTACATATGGGTACTCTATTTATCTCGGTGGAAATCTCATATCTTGGAGTGCCAAGAAACAACCAACTGTCTCCCGTTCCAGCTGCGAGTCTGAATATCGTGCCTTCGCAAATACAGCTTCAGAAGTGGTTTGTTTGGCTCAACTTCTCAAGGAACTTCTGGTCAAGATTCCCTCGTGTCCCACTATTTTTTCTGACAACAATAGTGCTATTTTTCTTATTCAAAATCCGAGTGCTCATAAACGAGCAAAGCACATTGATATTGATTATCACTTTGTTCGGGAGCTCGTATCGTCTGGCAGATTAGATACGCAATTCATATCATCCGACTTACAAATTGCAGACATCTTCACAAAGGCTCTCCATCGACCGCTCTTTGAATTCTTTCGGAACAAGTTTCGCGTTGGACCACATCCCACGTCTCCCTTGAGGGGGGATAATAGCATAATATAATCCATTAATTTTGTCTTTGATTTACCAAAAATTAAGGGATCCCGTATATTCTATTATTGGCTAAATTCTTATATAGCATAGGTACCTTGGTATAAATTGTACACTGTATCGTGTAAGTTTCTCAATGCAAATATTATATTTACATTCATAGGGACATAATTGGTCAAAGCCAAACAACATCATGCAAAAATATAGGAAGAGGATTACGGATAGGGAAAGCAACAAAAGCACTTGGGAATAAAGATAAAACAAAGCAAAGGACATGAATTACTGGATGACCCAGTCAAATTAACGCTCCGTTTGAACATGTTCTTTAAAAACGTTTTTAGTGTTTTTAGAATTAAAAAAACTTAAAATATATATTTGGATAAGATTCTTATAAAATCTTTTTGAAAAATCGTTTTAAAAAACTATTCTTGAAGTAAATTTTTTAAAGAACAAGTGAAAGATATTTTATAATATTTTTAAAATATAAAATATTGATAAAATTTATACGAATTGTCAATTATTTTTTTATTATATTAATTATTTGAATGTTATTTTAACACTAATTCTTAATTATAAATCATTTTCTAAAATAATTATCGAAATATATTTAATTTAAAATTAATTTTATACAATAGTTGTCCAAACACACAGTTACCTAAAAAACTTTCAAAATATTTTACAAGATTTTTTTACAAAACACTTTTATAAATTATTTTTAAAAAACGTGTAAAATGAAGGCTAAGACTATTTAAAGTGGCAACATTCTAATTACATTGTTCATAATCATAACAAATGAAGGATCTTAACCAAACCAAATGGAAATCTACACCACTTTTTATCATGATTGTGCCTTACCTTATATTAATTTCCTAAAAAAATTACTAGGTAGTGCACAATTAACGACACATACATGCATAAAATTGTATATATTATATAAACATATTTATATGAACATATTAATAAAAGGTTTATAAATACATTATATATCTATGAAAAAATTGCATTATCTTTTGTCTGCATGTTTGCTTCATTGCAATTTGATACTTTATATTATTAAATTTCAATATTGGTAAATGCATCTTCTGATTTTTTTAAATGAAGAAAGAAAAAGTAAAATAGTGAGTCAAAAAGATGAAACATCTGATATTAAGGTCTCAAGTTTGTGACGATGTTTCGAGATCGAGAATCAATAATAACAATCTTATCTCCCAACAAAAAAAAAAATTTAAATTTGATACACAAATAACCAACATCATAAAAAAATAAATTCTCAAAAAAGTAAATACAAAAAAATAATTGCAAAGAGAAAACACATATAATCAAAATATGATTCCAATTATGTACTAATATTAACCACCAACACAACAATAATAAAACCAAAATTAAGAATTATCACCAAACCAAATACCATTTGCAATTAATGTTATGGATAGATCTCCTATGAATTATCATTGTGCTACCTACATAGCACCACACATATACATCTGATGTAACCGAATTGTCTCAGCCGACGAGATACCACCGCTCAAGAGATCGAGAGCTCGGGATGTTGGGATGGAGAACGAACAATGGATGATCCGCAGCTACTGAAGACCTGCAACCACAGACACTGGTTAGAAGGTACCGGAATTGTTTCCGACGAAACCCCTCTGATGCTTAAGTCAAGTCGAGAGACCGGGTGTTGAAAGCAAGTATATCTGTAAAACGAGAGTTTGTGAATATGTGAATGATCATAAAGTAGAACATACCTAAGTGTTTATAGGGGGACTTAGCGTTTGTTGCGGGCGCGTTATGGGCGGATATTGCTCTCGCTTCGACCATTATTTCTAGTGAGATTATCACCATGATCTTTCGTAGTTTAGACTGAGTTAAAGCATACATGAGTTGGGCTAGTGGAGGCATGATTGCCGCTGGGAGAGTACTATGTTGTGCCAGATCACCGAGGAGCCTCCTCGGGTATTTCTTGCCGAGGTCTTGTTGTGATGCAGCTAGAGTGGAGCCAGATATTCTCGGGTCCCGACGTGATAATTTGAGGTATCAAGATTATCCCCCACAATGAGTCCTAGACGAAGAATTGAAGTTTAGGACTATATGTGGTTGAGATCGGGGCCCGATCAAAGATTTGTGTTTTTGGGAAAAAACATAATTCTTGTGATGTAGTGTCCTAGCCATTGATTGAACACCTTTGGATGGTTCGGATGGATTACAACCCGACTCCCGAGATGACGGTTAGAGTTCTCTAGACGATCTAGACCGTCGACTATGCATGGGATTGAACGGCTATACTTTACCCCGAATTCTTATAAATAGGCGACCTTTTTTCCACATTTTTCATGTTCACTTTTTATCGTAGTGAAACTTTGCTGAAACTTCCTCTCGCTTTCTGAGCTCTCGAGCTGTCCTCTTAGTTTTAAGCTTCCAAGTTGTAAGTGTTTACCATTAATGATGTCCTCCCTTGATATTAGTGTTGTGAGGAGCTTAGCTGAGTCCTTAGATTCCCCCGCTTATCGGGGTCCAGGGGTGAGGATAGCCCCCCCATTACCCCCGATTCCCATAGGTCAATGCTAACTGATGAGGCCAAGCTGGCCTCCTCTAGGCGTCTATGATATGAAGATAAAGGCGTCCACCCTTAAGAAATCGGACATTCCTCTGATCAAGGATAGAGGGATGTCCGATAGTTTTGAAGTAATAATCCCCGAGGCTGAAGATCGAGCCCATTGTCCACCTAATGACTTTCACACTTTCTTTATTAACCAACTCGACATGGGCCTTAGGTTCCATATCCCCAATTTCACAGCAGCCCTATGCCAACACCTCGGGATTAGCGCAAGTTAATTGGCCTCGAATTCCTATAGCTTTCTACTCACATTAGGAATTCCTCTCAGCTTCTTCGAGATTCCTCTTTCTACTTATACTTTGATGCAGCTACTCCAAGTTGAGAGGCTGGAACCCGGAAAGTTCAACATTTCTCATAAGACCGAGCTCGGGTTTATCGGGGGAAATCCGAGCTCACACAAAGGATGGATGTCACGCCCCGAGACCGAGACTCATGACATCGGCAATATTAAACAATTATGAAAATTGTAAAATATTAAGCCATCATAGCATAGCTCAAACCAGTCTATTAATAATCGAAATATAATCGTTTTTACATCTGAAAATAAAATTTGAATAACAGAACGCGGAAGCGAAATTACATAAATAAACAGAAATCTGAATCTTCACCAGCCCAGAATTGTTCTTGCTCTTCTTCTTCTACCTGCTCTTCATTCTTATCTGGGTGGAGAAGTAAGGGGTGAGTGTTTGGGGAAACACTCAGCAAGTGGGGGATACCATTCGAGCATAACAAATATACATATATATATATGACTGAATTCAGAGCAGAACATAACCAGAATAGAGCAAAGCATAACAGAGGAGAGCATAACATAACAGAGCATAGCATGGCAGATAGCACTGATGATTACTTCGTGTCTATGGTTTACTGATCAGTCCCTAATTTTTATTCCTCTAAGGGGTCGAGGCCATGTGGTTACACCAAGTAACCCAGAGTGCGGAATATTCCGTAAACCCATATAACGACAGAATCGTGTCTATGGTTTACTGATCAGTCCCTAATTTTTATTCCTCTAAGGGGTCGAGGCCATGTGGTCACACACAGTAACCCAGAAAGCCGAAATATTCCGTAGACCCATATAACGATAGCAAAAATCAGTGCAACACAGAACTCGAACGAACAGAGATTTGACTTGGAACAAGTGCTCGAATAGTAGTTCAAAACTGAATTCTTACATGAATAATATATATATAATATATCAAATGAATATAATACTTAGCAAAAGCCCACTTACTAATCTGAGGTCTGAATCTGGAAGAAGTGTGAAATCTGAAAAATCTGGCGGTTCCAAAACGCAGGAATCAATCAGCCCTTTGCCAAAATTCTAGTGTACGACACCGGGTTTCAACTTGTGTAGGAATTCAACTGAGAACTTTGGCAGAGTTTCAGCGTGAGAGTTTATTGCTTTACTGAGTGAATTTTTGAAATGCTTGTGAGGAAGAATCGGTGATCATAGTGTGGTATTTATAGGTGTTGAGGAGGTACTCAAAGGCCTGTCATTTAAGGCTTTAAATTCTCTGCCTTTATGGCCATAAAATGGCTGTTACGAATGCACAATTTAATCCCTTGAATTAAGAGGTGTAATTGCCCATAAATCCTCCTAATTTGACGGTTAAAATTAAGAAATCTCGCCTTGTAACACTGCTGGAATTTGTGAGCCAAAAATTACGTGTGCAAGATTTATGCCTTGGAATTAAGAGGTTTAATTAGCTTTTAATCCTCCTAAATCGACGGTTAAAATTGAGAAACCTGGTCTGTACGCGTGCAGAAAACTGCTGGAATTCCTGTTTCGACCAGCAGCTGAATTTTTTTTTTTTTTTTTTTGCTTTTTTTTGCTGAAACTAAATTTTTGGGTTTTCACATCCCTCCCTCCTTAAAAGAAGTTTCGTCCTCGAAACTTTGGTTATTTTGATCCTCGAAGAGGTAGGGATATTGACTACGCATTTTCTCCTCCATTTCCCACGTGGCTTCTCTTTCGGTGTGGTTGGACCATTGGACTTTGACGTACGGGATTGTTCTTCGTCTAAGAACCTGGTCCTTTTTGTCCACAATTCGAATTGGGACTTCTTCATAGCTCAGTCCTTGATTCAAATTCCCTTCCACGAGGAGTGGTCCTTCATCGAGAACATGGCTAGAATCCATGATATATCTTCTTAGTTGAGATACATGGAAGACATTGTGGATTCTCGACATACTGGGTGGTAAGGCCAGTCTGTAGGCAAGTGTTCCTACTCTTTCCAAGATTTCGAATGGTCCGACATACCGGTGATTCAGTTTTCCGGCCTTATCAAATCGGACTACTCCTTTCATTGGTGAAACCTTAATGTACACTTTTTCACCTACCTCGAAGGTCAAGGGTCTTCTCTTTAAATCTGCCCAGCTTTTCTGTCGATCCTGGGCTGCCTTCAGTCTCTCCTTTATAATGGCTACCTTTTTCACTGTCTCTTGGACGAGTTCAGGTCCTGAGATGGCCTTTTCACCAACTTCATCCCAATACAACGGCGATCGACATTTCCGTCCATAGAGGGCTTCGAATGGTGCCATCCCTATGCTGCTGTGGTAGCTATTGTTGTACGCGAACTCTATTAGGGGTAGATGTTCGCTCCAATTGCTGCCGAAGTCTAATGTGCAAGTCCGCAGCATGTGTTCTAGGGTCTGGATGGTCCTCTCAGTTTGACCATCTGTTTGCAGATGATAAGCAGTACTGAGAGTAACCTTACTTCCCATGGCTTCTTGGAAGCTCTTCCAGAAACGAGATACGAACCTTAGGTCCCTATCTGACAGGATGCTTGTTGGAACTCCGTGCAGCCTGATGATGTTGTCCATGTACAAGGAAGCTAGCTTATCCATGCCGTAGTTCATTCGGACAGGCAGAAAGTGCGCGGATTTTGTTAACCTATCCACGATTACCCATATTCCATCGTGGCCTAGTCTTGTCTTCGATAGACCAACTACAAAGTCCATGGATATGTTTTCCCACTTCCATTCTGGAATTTCCAGTGGTTGTAACTGAAATAACCCGAAATTTCAAAATGCTATTCAACTAAATTTGAACAGGGGCACAACAACCAGCAGCTTCGAATTATTTCCCAAGATCGTTCTGCAGCTTCAAATGAGTAACAATCGAAAGAGAAACTCACAGGGAACTCAGCGCCACCGAAAACACTCAAATCATCGGCGGAGAACGATGAAAATCTAATGAATAGGTTGTCTAGTAGATTTTCTATGAAGGACATGGGTGAAGCATCCTATATTCTTGGAATACAGATCTATCGGGATAGATCTAAACGGATGCTCGGACTCACCCAAGCTACCTACATCGATACCATACTTAAGAGGTTCTCTATGGAAGAGTCCAAGATAGGACACCTACCTATGTGCCACGGGATCACTCTATCTAAGTCTATGTGTCCGAAGACTGATGAGGAGATAGAGAGTATGACACGTGTGCCATATGCCTCGGCAATAGGTAGTATTATATATGGAATGATCTCCACTAGACCGGATGTCGCATATGCTCTGAGTGTCACGAGCCGCTACCAGGCCAACCTCGGTCAATTGCATTGGAAGGTCGTGAAGGATATTCTTAAGTACTTACGAAGGACTAAGAATATGTTCATGGTATATGGGGGTGGTGAACTGAAACTGGAAGGCTACACTGATTCTAGCTTTCAGTGTGACGTGGATGATTCGAAGTCAACCTCTGGATTTGTATTCATGCTCAAGGGTGGTGCTGTCTCTTGGAAGAGTTCCAAGCAAGACACCATCGCAGATTCAACCACTGAGGCTGAGTACATCGCAGCATCAGCTGCTGCTAAGGAGGCGGTTTGGATAAGGAATTTCGTCCAAGAGTTGGGCGTCATTCCTAATGGAGTTGGTCCAGTCCCGGTGTATTGCGACAACACGGGTGCCGTTGCGCAAGCAAAGGAGCCTAGGTCTCACCAAAGATCCAAACATATACTGAGGAAATACCACATAATCCGGGATATTGTGGCTAGAGGCGACATAGCAGTTGAGAGAGTCGCCTCTGCGGACAACGTTGCTGATCCACTTACGAAGCCCTTGTCTGGACCGTTGTTTGAAAAACATCACGAAACGATGGGACTGCGTCTGATGAGTAGTTGGCTTTAGGGCAAGTGGGAGATTGTTAGAGTAGATGTCCAACTAGCCAACTTGTGGCGTGTGGGTT
>KQ995373.1:22798-44624 GCA_001598015.1 Dorcoceras hygrometricum
CATGTTTCATTGGTAGGGAACATTGTGATGTTCTGAGCATGCAGATAGGTAGTGACCTGGTGATCTATCGAACTACCCTCGTTCGGACTTTCCAAGTGGTTACCATTTGTCGAGTGGATAAGTCCGAGGTCTTGGTTGTACTGATTAGTCCTCACGACTCGAAACGTCATTGAGACTCTACATGATAGGCATCTCACTTTGACCCGTTTGCCGACTCATTTGGGGTCATTAGGCGGCGGGATTGGGTGAGACCCCGATGCATGTAGGAGTCGATGCATCGTTGTCGAGGATTCACCGCTCGCAGACATGCGTGGATATCCAATGCTATCTGAGGGGATAATAGTGTATAAATCTCTGCCCAGAGTACTAGAAGTGTTTTAGGTAAATGTGTTTATCTAGTTACACTCGCGATGTCACTATTAGATCTCCAAGATATATGCATAGCTATCGGATCTATAGCGACTCTCGATTTACCAATGGTCGTTGATCTGATCGGGATATATGGATTGAAAGGACCGTACTGTATGCTAACCATGACCAACTGGTTCTTGCAGGCACTATCAGTGATACCTAGGGGATCATGGGGCGATGTTGCTAGACGCTCTTACCATGATCCGATGGGCAAGTCCGGAATTGTGATTCCGGAGCCACAATGGTTGTGGGCCCACGGCTAGCTGTGTCCCTGAACCATTGAGGGTCACACAAGTACTGGATTCGAGATTCCCGCACGGATACTGAGCTCAATGTGTTGAGCATAGGAAGAGGATTTTGGAGAGTGTGACTTCCTAAAAGTCAACAGGGGTCAAATCGTGATTTCCCGTTGTTGAGGGGCAAAACGGTCATTTTACACTGGGATTCTGAAAAATGGTTTTTCAGATCATAGTATTCAGTTTTGGAAACTGAATCGATTGGTCCGATCTGATCGACGATCGGAGTTACGATGAAGTCACGGTGATGGGGATGAACCGAATGTTCATCCGTTGGACCCGGGCCCGTTGGGCCGGATCCAAATCCATCACTAAGTCTATTTAATAGACTTAGGCCCTAACCAAGTCCATCATCAAGTCACTTAAGATAGACTTAGACTTAATCACTCATAACTTAACACAAACCCTAACCCCTAAGAGCTCCTAGTAGCCCGCCGCCCCTCTCCCTCTCTCAAAAAGGCCGCCGCCACCGCCGCCGCCACCGCCGCCTCGCTTCGCCGGAATTTGTTCCAGCCAACTTGACGAGGAGAATCCGTCCGCGCCGATCTCGTCAGGCCTTCTAGTGCAGGCTGACGAAGGAGTCTCCCTTCCGGTCGTGGACCTGATTGACGTAATCTACCGCCGCCTACCGTGAAGTGCCGGTTTCCTCACGAAACTGGTCGGAGCCAGGCACGAGTTGCCAGAAAGGTAACCCCGAGAAACACCCTATGAATGGTCATAGCATGATTTGTTTTGAATTGTATTGATCGTCTCCCGGCCCAGTTTTGTTCTTCCGCTGCCTCGCCGGGAGGCGTGATCCGGATCCGCCACGGTTCCCCAACAGTTGCGTGCTGATGTCATCTTTCAAAAATATTTAAAATGTACGAACTTGAGGGTTCGGTGTCTTAGACTATGTGAGAGCCTACGTGAGTTGTGTGAGAGCTCACGGACACCCCCCAAATTCGATCATAACAGTAAGCTTCCCTTGTTTAATCTCATCAGAGAGATTAACCCTTCAAAAATGCAATGCCTCCTCAAACTCTGATTGGTCCGATACTATGAGCTACCTTCATATGGAAAGAGTGGATATTTCAGCCTCGAATGTGTTTCCATCATATGGAAAGAGTGGATATTTCAGCCTCGAATGTGTTTTCATTATAAAGAGGTGGTTGAATATTTTTACAAAACTCTCAAAATTTTCTTGAAATTAAAAATGTTTACACTTTTGATTTTTTATGGATCAGTTAAAAAGATCAATGCTTGATAGTTAAGACCCATTCTTCAAGAAGGACATTTGTTCGTCATAAAAAATATCATTGTTGCGGAAAATTGAATGAAGTATAAACAACATCAAACAATTATAAGATTAACTTCATCATAAAAACTTCGGGCACACGAAATCTTTAATGATTCATTTCCATGAATGATGTTCGAATTCAAGTCTTGTAGAGAAGTGAAAACTCAGGAATTGGAGAGATATTTTCGTCAAGTGTTTTTTCCAAAAATGTCATTGACATATTCTTATCAATGACTTCCTTTTAAATTCCAGTGAGATGATTTTCTTTGATTGTATCATATGCTATGACAATCAACAAAAGTCATAATCAAATCATTTTCTCATGTTGGACTTCTTTTAAAGAATTTCATTTTTAGCTATGGTCAATTGTATGTCGCTACATCAGAGTTACGAACCCAGTGTGTTTAAAAACGTTTATATAGTAATAGCAACAAGAAAAATGCAACAATAAACGTTGTATTTAAAAGTTTTTCAAAATTTGTAATTAATTATTTAGTTTCATAAATATACTGTCTACAAAAAAATTAGTTTCTTTGTATTTCTATTCTTATTCAAATGCTTATATGTGCTATTTTAAATATTAATTAAAATAAAATCTATCTTCGAGTATCGTACTGATGGAATGCTAGTTCTATTTAAATTACAGAATTATCTATAATTGCACTTTAACTAGAAAAACTATTATCTTTTATATTCGGGATAGTTCTATAATTAAAGCTCATTTTATAACCAAATATATAAATATAACATTGCCTGCGTGTTATAAATGTTTCATTTATCATTAACTTTGCGTACACAAGTGCAATTTTATACATGGAATTGAACATCTAACAGTCCATATGATTATTATCCCAATTAAGAAAAAGCAACCAAAATAAATTTCAACTAGTTTTTTACAGCTACAAATGACTGTGCAATTAATCCAAATTTCCACAACAAATACATTTCCGAGCTACAGGCCAACCTGAGGTTTACATCAAGTTTCCAAATGCAGAACCATATAAATTGACATTCTCCCTCAATTTAGTTTTCATGTAATTAGAAAAAGTGAAGATTATCAGCAAATTAGTTACAATCTATATGTAGATCTGCATATATAGACAAAGTAGTTTGCCAAAATTAGAAAGCTATATTTTTCCAGTCAAAACATATTCCATAATGAGAAAAAATTAGCTTTATTACATGTCTCTTCGATTTATGTGCAGTATAGATCATTCTAGAACTAGAAACTAAAATTGATTTTTATTTCATATGTCCTCGATTTCTATGCGGTCTACACCATAATATGTTTATCTCAAGTAATTTCAGAGTTTTTTTTTAAAAAAAAAAGAAGAGTCCGAAGAAGCCAATTAAAAAACCTGAATAAATATAGATGATCTAAGTTGAAGATAAAATATTAGATTCGTTATATATTTCTGAGCATATTTTTAATCAAATTATATACATTCACATAATTTCCATACATTATATATAAAATTTTAAGTAAGCATTTAAATACTCGCACACTAAATTTAATCGTTTATTAAACA
This sequence comes from Dorcoceras hygrometricum, assembly GCA_001598015.1. Taxonomy (NCBI): domain Eukaryota; kingdom Viridiplantae; phylum Streptophyta; class Magnoliopsida; order Lamiales; family Gesneriaceae; genus Dorcoceras; species Dorcoceras hygrometricum. The sequence goes on from KQ995373.1 coordinate 26,311, forward strand.
AATAACACCCCATACATCGCATGATAAAATACTAGTTAAATAATAAAAAAAGAGAAAAAGAGAGAGCAGAGTTTCATACAGAGTCCAACAGGTATCGAAAACACCAAGGGAAGTTGAACATTTAATAGGCATAAATATGACTAAACTTGTACGCTATAAATATGACTAGACTTTTACACTTCAAAATTTGAAATATAGTTCGAGTAGTTGAGTTTCTCCTGGCCAGGTTCGGTCTAACAATAGCATCTGTCAAAGTAGTTGAGTTTCTCCTGGCCAGGTTCGGTGTAACAATAGCATCCTGACAGATACATGGCTTCAGTACACCAACCGACTTAGATCAGCATTATACTAAAATGAACCCCATCATTAGCTACATCGGCGTCCAGTCGGCAAGTTGGCGTGCACAATTTAGCCATCTGTACTTGTAACGGGTTACCAAAAAGCGGCCAACAATAAGCAAACTGCATTGGAGCCAAGAAACACAGAGATGAAAGCAAAATCTATGAAATACCATGTCCCATGCCACTGGCAACCTCTTCTATTTCTCAACAGATATTATGCAAATTGTATTGATTCAACATAAACAAAATTCACATAATGTTCAAAGCCAAGTAGTTGTTTTAGGAAATTCATCTCACCAAATATTACACTGCTTACCAGACGGCATGGAAATTCCAATAAAAAAACTTCTTGTCAATCGCTATCAGCGTCAGATATGTATCTGCGGATGTCAAAGGGCTTGTTTTTTGAGACCCGGTCACTCATTTCAGAAACATATCCTCCATTCATTGGTGCAAAGGCTGAAAAGTTTGCATAATTAATGAATATCACAACTAACAAAGGCAAAAAACAACAAAACCTAGAGCTAGAAACGAAAAGTATCCCTTTTGTAACTTTTAGTCAAAATTTCAATATACAATATCACCATCATGTCATACATTAGTCAAGATGGGATAACTTCCTTGGTGTAAGTAATCATTTTCAGCTCACATGTGCTTCTGATATCCATAATCAGATGCTAAAACTGTAAGGTGTAAGAACCATAAACTGAACCTTTTTCTCTCATTCTTCTCTCTCTGTCATATTCAAACTTATCACGGAGTTGGCTGACCATTTGTGAATCGTTTCCCCTGTTCCTCAGGGCAACTTGATCCTGCAGGTAAAAGTAAAGTTCTGATTCTATACAAGAAGCACTTTTTCAGAAACTTTTCTATCAAATAGAATTCCCTCCATCCAGTGGCAGGGAGATAAGAGAGAGTTACTCCAGGTGTGGCTAAATACACACCATGATGCATGACAGAAATAAAGAGAATACACAAGAACATATGAGGAATAATCTGTACAAAATACAGTAACTAGTTCAACATGGTAGTATTTACAGATAAAGTATTGATAAGGAAACAGTATGTTTGTCTGGGAAAATACGCTTTTTTGCATTTGTCAATGCATAAATCTTTATTATATATAAATCCTACAACCCAATACAACATTAAACAATCGAAAGCAGCATGTAACAATTACCGTCATTTGAAAATCTCGAGGTTGTCGTCTCCTGCAATAAAAGAGACCAACATAGTATTAAATTAAATCTTAGGGGGACCAGATATTTGGTCTTAGAAAGAATAAGTCCATCACTCTCCGAATAACAAGAACCACCAGAAAAAATGACATGCTAAAGATCATAAAACCCTCCTCAAGCGTAAAATTTTTAACGACCGACTACACATGGCATTGACTCCTACTCCTTTCCTTATGACTAGTAATAAAGACTAGAACATCACACCATGTGATTAACGTTTTGGAGTTTGTGTTAAAAACAATTAATATAATTAATCAAACCTATTAGGATTGAAATCTTCTTCATCATCTTCATTGGAATCATATTTTGCATGATCTTGAGCAAGCTTTCTGGAGTATCCTTCATTCCAATACAACCTTTCCCAATTCTCTCGAAGCTCGTTATATAATTCCATATATCTTTTGCACCAAGGTTCATGCTCCTTCCAGTTGGAAAAATAAGAACAATCAAGATCCAATCAAACAGATACCATGATCGAGCAATTAAGAAAATGCATATACCAATATCTAAGAAAAATTATGCTAACAGACCACCCTAAAAATAAATGAGTCTTTCTAAACTGATGCATGTCTTTATACACAAGTGGATAACGCCACAATGGTGTCACAGACAATATGTAATTATCCTTCTCATAAAAAGGGTTGAAATCATTCTGCACTCTATAATAAGAAAGAACTTTTGTACAACCCTATAACAAATTGATTCAAGAGTGGAAAAGTACAAATTTAAGCCCCTACTCAAAATGTAAATGAAGAATATTCAAAACTCATTGCAATGTCAAGCCTGAATTACCCAAACTCAAAGGCTGCTGGGATATTATAGGTTCTCTGATTCTTCTTATTGGATGCTTTTTGATCCATTAGACTCAAAATCAAGGAATAGATCATCCAATGAAAAATAAACGAAATTGGCCATTTTCATCCAAGACTTGATTATTTATGATAGATGATATGCTACATTTTTAACTCTCCACAAAAGAATATGCATCTTGTTGGCTGCAATTCCTTTGTTGTTTTGCATAATCATGAAAATTGTGCGATCAAGCATTGGACAGCTGGGACATATTCTATTGTGAGTATGCACGAAAACTGTTTCAAGATTTAACAGATCCTCAACTTTTCCATTTGTGAAAATAGCACCAATTAATATTTTTATCATATTAATCATGTCTGCCCTAAGCTTCTAACTCAATTCCTTTTGGAACACAGACCAGTTCAAATTCAGCGGTCAGCTCTGATACCTACCATTAGTCCAAATGTCTAGGAAGCTAAAACTCTTACTTTCAGTTTGACTCCCCTCATTTTTCAAATACAAACGGTACCTTTTACGTATATGAGAATATATTCTACAGTCAGACACTAGTAACACTATAATCATATCGGACATCTTTATGCAAAGCTCGTTCTATAACAAAATTATCATAATCAAGATGATATCAAATATAATTTTTGTATACACAAGAGATATGAAATATGGTTTCATTATCTCAACATATTCACCATAACATATGCAACTCTACAGACTATTCCCATATAACCAACAAACTCATTCACCTTTAAATTCACTCTCAAGTCTCAACAAGCTCATACCTATAATTTTGCACTTCTTCTCTAAGGCACATGCACAGGATGTACTATCCCAAACTTCAATTCTCTGTTTATATACACATAGGCATCAAATGTGGCTCGAACATCTGATCTTATCATAGAGAAACAAACTATAACATCAAGCTGGTTATCATCATCCGTGCAAGATCTTCACTGTCCCATAGTGGCTTTAATCATCTCCTAATTTGGAAAACCGGAAACTCCCTGAAGTTGGTTGTGTGTTGATGTCATGGATTTGCTACAGAGTCACACATCCCGCCAAGGTTCCATAGCTCACTTTGACAATAGTACAATACCAAGATCTCTCAACGTAGCTATAATCGCATAGATATTTAAAATAAGAAAATTTATTTCACTGCAAACTGCTTGACACATTCGGACTTTTTTTTTGTATATGCATGAAAATTGTGTGATGATATCACAGTTTTCTGATCCCCTCGTGTTAAAGTAGCAACAACTAATTAATTTTCATATCAACCATGCTTTCTCTAAGCCACCACTCAACCTTTTCAAGTGAAATAACAAAACAATAGAGTGATCAGGCCCCTAGACCAATGTCATGACTTATGGCTAAAAATACTGAACCAATAATCGTATCTAATATTTATCACAACCTTCTTAATTCTACAACCAATTTATTGTTTATTATGGTAATGAGCAGTAAGACGATGTGACAAGCGAACCCGGTATTTAAAAGGCCAATCGAAACCTACACCGCATGGCCACAATGACATTCACCCTAAGCAAAATAATTAATCTATCAAATTGATCAAACACAATCGTTTCCAACTCCACGTTAACCCTCGAACAGACAAGGCACATTACTTCAATTCCTATTTCATCAGTACTATAATTAATTTCACGTAGCTGACCACGGAAATCTGTGATCATTCAAAGCACAAAGAAAAAAGAACCAGCATATAATCGAATAACTGGAGAAGATAACTGACAGATTCCTTGAGAACAAGACGCGTGCGCCTCATGAACTGCTCCCGGAGCTGCTTCCGTCGTCTATTCGGAATATTGTCCCGAGGGATAACAAACCGTTCTCTAAGAGGTACGTTTTCCCCTATTTCGTGCATCTCTCCGTCTACGACCCACCATTCCGACTTCTCGTCCACCTTTTTAAAAGAATATGACGGAGAAAACTTGGATCGCCTCCGCGTGTTCGGAGGCGATGTTCCAGATCCTGCAACGGTTCGAGCCGAACGGAGTTGGAGCACGAAAAGGAGCGCACGAGAACTTTCAACTCGCCTAGAGAGAGAGAGCATTGAATACGGTGGATAGACGGTTGGATTGCGCGGCGGAAAACGGTGGTGCCGCCGATCTATATGTCTACTGGGTTTGGGCACAACTAGCGTGACTGTGGAGAAAGGAAAGAGATTGCTGTCATAGGTCCCTTCTTATAAATGATTTATGGGTTTTTACCTGTTATGCACTTTGCTTTAAAATTTAATTTAAAGTATATTCTTTTTATTATATTTTATAACATTTCTCAATAATTAAACAAAATTATGTATTATATTTAGTTATAATACCTGTTATGCACTTTGCTTTTAAAATTTAATTTAAAGTTCTATAAAAAAAATCATTTTACTAGTTTTTTTTTAAAATCTCAATAATTAAATAAAATTTAGATATTTATATTTAGTTATAATGCCTGTTATGCACTTTGCTTTTTGAAATTTTAACTTAAAGTTCTATAAATAATCATTTTACTGATGTTTTTAAACATTTCTCAACAGTTAAATAAATTATATATTTATATTTAGTTTTCCATTATAGTACATTCTGATACACACTAAACCGAAAGATCAATTGAAATATATTTTATAGTGCCGTGCACGATCTGATCAAAGATGAGGGAGCTTCAATAGCTCCTGGTTTTGGAAGGTTTTGAGTACCGATAGTAGATCGAGTCTGAAAGCACGACGGAATATAACTCGAAGTACTCCCTGAAAATTGAAACAGTTTAGAAATAAGTTTTGAAAACATGTTTGCAAAAAGCAATAAATCAGTACATCGTAATTTATTTATGGAAATTCGAAGTCATCACTTTTATGCGTCACCTTCTTCCAAACTGAAAGGCTTTACTAGAAGAATTTGATTTATACAAAGATGTGCAAATCCACTCAGATGGGACTTATCACATTGTCCAAACTGGACTCCTAGATTCCACGCTTTGTTCTCAATTTTGTTCACTTGTTTAATGTCTTTGTGAGAAATGTGATGGTAAAAGGCACTTCAAGAAAGAGTGTACGAGAAATATTGAGAAGGTTTTTGTCAAGGAAATTTGGTAAATACTTCAGGTAGTACGAAAATATTATTCAGTGAAGCAACAACAGTTATGGAGACAGACATAAGTTTTGTGACGCATGGATTATGGACTCAGGAGCGACGACACATGGATTATAGACCCAGGAGCGACGTAACACATGACATCTCAAAATAATGTGTCAACCAGTATGAACCAGTCTTAGGAGGGTCTGTATCATAAGAAATGATCACGCCTTGAAATCTCTGGGGTTAGTACTATAAAATAAAAATGTTTGATGCATTATCCACATTACGACAAATGAAGGGCCTAACAATAAAAATCTATCCAAAGAAGCTAGTTTCCCCATCGGTTGGCAATTTGAACTCACCAGCAAACATCTGTTGAGAGATAGCAGGCTTCCCACCCACGGCGGTGCTCCGGAGAAAAATCGAGTAAGAACCTCTTCATAAGTTGACCCTGAAAACCATAGAAATCCTTTGAGTTCAGATGACTCCAGAGTCTTGAACATGGCCACTATACCTTTATCAGCTAGAGATAACACGACATCAAAGTTAAACGCGGAGAATTGTTGAAAAAGAGGCAATTAGTGAATATTTTGAGTAAGAAAGGTCGACGAAGATAGTATTTTTACAGAGAAAAGAAGGAATGCTTTGAAATATGTTTACAAATAGAATACAGAAATGCGTAAGGAAGACGATTGTCCTCGGCAGTCCACTCAAATCTGGGCTTCTCCACCATGCTTGTCGCTCCATCAGATATTACAACTGCTGATTGGATTTCATTATTTTCATGGTGCATCTGGGATGACGAACCACATGTCATCATCTTGCGCGGCCAAATGTAACTGCATGCGAATTTTCCAATCACCATAATTTTCTTTTGAGAGCATTGGAATGTTTTTGTATGATGTCATTTTGAAATATGCAAATGAATTGTAAAATGATTTTCGTTCAAGGAATTGAGTTTCCCCTGTCTGATACCACTTTTTGGAAATCAAGATACAAATCAGATCACTCTATAGTATCGAAGTTACGATCTAGAGTTTAGAGGGGGCGAGGGTGAATAAACTCTAATTGCATACTTTTATGTTTTAAAAACGATTTTGGAATCAACTATGTTAGACGTTGATTCATGCACTCAATCTGATCTGCTTTCTTGTGAAATAAGTTAATATACGAAAATATCACAATTGAGCAGTGAACGTAAAGAGTAGTGTGTACAAGCTGAAACACTAGAGAGTCGAATTTGTTTATGAAAGTTCGAAGCAACCTTTTATGTCTCCCCTTCTTCCAAACTTGAAGGATATCCATTAGAAGACTTTGATATAGAATACACAGTATCATAATCCACTCAGTCAGTCAGGATCCAATCTGAACTCCTGGTATCACTCGACAGACAGCACGCAAACTGTAGAAATTGTAATACAGCACGCAGAACGTGAAAACAAATTCTGGAAGAGGTTTTTTATACTATAATCTATTGATACAAAGCATGTAATTTTCAACAGTAAGTTGAAATATTTTATAGAAAATTCAGTAAAAAAACAATGAACAACAATATTCTGATTGAAAAGAAGAAATTAGCAGGTGCAGTTGCTCAGATTACGTGGGTTGTAGAAAGCATCGTGTGTACATCTGCACTTGATCCTCCTTTTATACTTCTCAGGATTCAAAGGGTACTAAATGTATCTGGTAGGCACATATTTGAATCATCGTCCATGCATTTAAAGAGCATTTATTCATCGTCCTTTGATTCGTACTGCTTCATAAATATTTTCTCGAAGTAGCAAATCTTATTTACGACTTGACTCTGACACTTCTGATATTATGCTGTAAAGCATATTTGCTACACTCCTTTTGTTAAGTCATTTTCTCGAAGACTGCTCTACAAAACTCTCTTCTTGCTCTGATCTGAACCTAATCTGATCTACGAAACTCCACATACTCTGTTCTGCTCTTGAACTGCTTCGAAGCTCTGCTCTGATCTGATATGTTCCAGGGCTTGAAGACACTTGGTGGAACCTGCTATGATCTTTATTTATCTGTTCACAAAGTTCCACCCAGCTATGATCTGATTTCCCTTCTGAACTGGTCCATAAGCTAAGTTGTCCTTATTTAATGTGATCTGATCTGAATTGATCTATAGACTAAGTTGTTTTATTTAGCATAATCTGATTTGTTGCGTCTCCTACGTCATATCTGATCAAGTAGACTCTAAACTGATTTATGTGTTCATCACAACTTGTAATATTTTCCAACAATCTTCTTCTATATTTATCTTATATATTATTCCATAAATAATAAACACAAATCAACATATTAATATCTTATGTAATTAACTTAAAGAATATATTTAATTATTTTAAATAAATGAAATTAATAAGAATAATAATCTTTTAAAGAATGCAACTATCATTTTCATATATCTGATGTTTATTTATTGAATAAATAATTTAATAAAAATCATAATTTTTTAATCAATAGTCATTTGAAGCTAATACTTAACGATAATAACAAATATATTTAATTTGGAAAAATTATAATCATGGTTATTATTGGAAAAAAAGTTAATTTTCACTTTTATATTTATTTATGAAGTAAATAAAAAATAATAAACAAATTTTATTAGAAAACAAAAAAAATCAAATAAATAACACAACTGCATCCCGTCTTGAAATTAGCAATACCATGACTGTCTCGGGTCAATTTATCTACCGAAATCAGGCTGCCGCTACATGTCAGCTGCTGAATGGCCAGGTACATTTGTAGGCACTACCTGTGTGGGTAGCATCGACCAAGCCCCGAAATCAGAATGCATTCCAAGACGGGAACATGAAAAGATAGTCTTATATCACCAATTCCAGCATGTGTCTTAGAACCGTTAGCCAGTTGAACAGTAGTGGGACGAATGCAAGAAATACAGGTACAAAAAAACATTTAAAACAACCTTGTCATATGGTCCGATGCCCCTGAACCAATTATCCAAAGGATCCAGAAAGAAAATATGAGGCTTTTATGACTAAAATTTTTTACGAGAATGAGCAGTTGAATATGAGCCAACACTGGCATGAGAATTGACTGAAGATTGGTACAGCAGTTTGCAAAGTCGTTCAATCTGCTCTTCAGTCAAAGGCATATGAACAGATTCTGATCTATCTTCAGTGGGTTGATGTTTCATATGAGAAATCTGTGGAATTTGGAGTTTGGAAATCACCGGTGGTATAACCTAAATTTCCCCCGCCACAAACAATAATTTTTACTGTTTGTGCCCATTGTAGATGATTTTTTCCCTTCTAATTTGCTGCTGGTAATGGAAAAGGATGAGTGATCGTTCCCCAGAAATGTTGCAAACGGAACGAGGGCTTTTCGACACCAGAATCGCTAAAAAGCAGCAGCATTGTTTGAATGGGATCGTCCATTTTGGCCATTTTCAACCTTAGGCTCGTGATACCATGAAGAAATGAGAGAATCATTTATTCTTTCTGAACATTACAAAGGGTGCAACCCACTTTAATAACTTACAACATAACTCAAATGCATTGATTCAAGATTAAATCTATACCTACTCTATAAATAAAACACAATCTTGATACAATATACAAAGATCCTAAATAAAAATTAAGATTTGATTTGATCTAATCAAAATATTTCTACAGATATGAATCTATTTCAGTGAGAAAAACAGGGAGACAGATTCGAACCCCTGATAGTCATTTTTACGGAACTATACATATTTTCAAAACTGGGGTAATTAACCACTCAAACATCTCTCCGATAGACTGCAAATGTGCCAGGTTAAGATACCATTTTAAAGAAAATTGGGGGGATGACCATACAGTAATGTGCATCAAATAAAAACTAAACCAATCTTTAGCACCTCAGTCGAGCCATGACATCTGCAGAAGGGAGCGTTGCAATACCACGAGTAAGCCTGAATATGCAGATAGTTATAACCCCATTCCAGTGTTATTGTTTTCGTTACTAACACAAAATCATTACCTACTTGCTGCCTCAGGACATAGATTCTATTCTACATATGCATATGTACATGGACCTGATAATATAGCAAAAGTACCCCCAAGCAAGCTGTTAGCTTCTGCCAAAGTAAGAAAATAGAGTCGACTGTGTATCAGCTGGTCCCTTACGTTTCTTTCTGTCTGGACTTTTATGCTGCCTGTTGGTTTCTTTTGCAAATGGCTTTGCAGCAGTAGGAAACTCTTCATAGCCTCGTTTCACAGGAGAAACCCCTTTGGACAACAAAGTAGAAACATCACCTTTCAAGTCATTTTCATCTTCTGCGGTAACAGATTCATGGTAATCATATTGGGGTTCAGGTTCCTCGTTCACAAATTTCCGATGACCAGCTTCAATAGATTCATCCTTCACCCTGGTGTCTTCAAATTTTGAATGGCCTTCAGGTTCCTCTTTAATACATTTTGGCTGGCCAGCTTCTAAAATCTCTTTCTTAATTGTGGTTTTTTCAAGTTCTGGCTCCGGTAATCTACTCACTTTTGTTGAGAAAAAATGTGAAATTGATCTTATTTCTTCGGCTTTTACCTGTATCATATGATCAGCGTTCAAGATTGCCCTAGATAACCAGGGAATAAACACAAAACGAGGAAACAGAGATTATAGTATATACAATTTTGTCTAGTATGGGGTATCTGAGTCACACATGTATGGACAATTCCTTGAATGTGTTATTTATCTAATAACAAAAGAACTCCACCTACCTTCTTAATGCACTCTGGTCCGTTGCAAGAAAGCTTACCCATGGCAGGTGTCACAGGATACCATACCTGAAAGTGAAGATTAGTCAGTAATATAGTTGTTCGTTTATCTCCGCAAATTAACACAATACATGCAACAATGTGAAAACTATTTACGTCGTACCAAATCTGATTCGTCGTATGGTTTGAAAATTTTGTCAAGATCGGACGGTAAAGAATCACTCAGCCACAAATCAGTAGATTCTTTGTCACCCAAGATAACAGGCATCCTGTCTACAATAACAAATTATGCAAACTACGGGTGGAAGTGTGAAACTAAAAATTAATACGGTTGTTATTTCCTAACATCTTAGGATGGAGATAGAAAGAAATGTGCTTAAACCAATAAGCGTATACATTTATGATAAATAATTGCTATAGTCCTTAGAACAAGAAACTTAACCATGCAGCCATTCCAGAGCCGATGACGACGAAGTTGTGACAATGGTAAAGGTATAAATGACTTCTGCATCAACAAGAGCAACCAGATTAACAGTAGCGAAAAAGGTTCGGCAAAAGAATCAGCAATTCAAAGAGGCATATTTGGTGCAGAATGAGATGTTAAAAAATCGAGTAAAAACCGACAAGTTCAAGAGAACTCAAATAGCCTGTACAAGTTAGTCTCAAACATTTATGAACACATACATCAAAATATCTGAAGGGATAAGCTAACTGTATATATCACATAACAGAAAAAAACAAATCTTGAGAAGATTGTAAACTGAATTGAAAAAAATGTTAACAGTTCATAGGTGATTAACCTTCAGAATTTTTCCAAGAATCAAATAGGGCGGCAAACACCAGGGGACGGTCATCGTTAAAATGAATATAGTAAGGTTGTTTTTTTTGCCCATCTTTTTTCCATTCATAAAACCTGCACAAACAATGGATGCACATTATGCTCAATAATACTAACCATGTCTGACAAAAGGAACAAACACTTCACTTTCAGATGTTTATTAGAATACCTTTTGGGGTAAGAAGAAATTTGTTTGCTGATAACAACGAGAATTTCTTTAAGCATCTTACAAGTTTAGTAAACTACAATACGTCTATGAAAACTCACCAATGTCACATGTACCATTCCTCTGGATTATGGCTACCATATATATACCTCTTTTCTGGCGCAAAACAATTTGAGAAAGTTTCATATGAAAATCAGTAATTTCCTTAATATTCCAAAGTAAGGTCCAACCAAAATTACTACCTTGATTCCTCCATCAAATAGCCAACCAAATGCGTTCAATTAAATGTTCCTAATTAGGAAGGAATCTAACATACAAATCAATTAGTTGATGAAAACTAATTTCGATTTCAACAAAATGTTACCATAACAGTTAACAGACAACTAAATACAGAATCAAGTTAAGTACCCTTCAACAGACACCAAACACCTATTTGTTGGTAGCAGACGACGAAACGAAGCCTTCTCTCGTAACGATTCAGATCGAGCATTGAACTGCAAATGGCAACACCTGGTCAGATTTCTCACAAACAACAAAACTATTTCGACTGCCACCCCATAAGCCCATTGCACCTTGCCACCCATAAGCACATTGCACCTACCATCCTGAAGTAATCAGGTTTCTCAGTTTTGTTGGTGAAGCTCGGAATCAGCCCCCATTTCATACAATGGAGTACGAATCCATCATCGTCTCTCCGAATCACTGGAACATTGAAGCCCGGGGCCACGTTATACGACGGCCGGTACCTATTAAAAATCGAACCAACTTCAGTTGCAGCAGGAAAAAAAAACACACACACGCACACGATGGATTGTTGGGGATTTCTAAGTTACCCACCGATCCATATCGAGGTGGCGCACGGGCCTACTGCTGAGATGGCAGGCCCGAGAGAAGTCATCGGGCCTCAGAGTACAACGGGCTCGTCCGCACATCACTGGAGATTTGAGAAACGAAAGGAGGGCGGTAAGCCGGTAACTAGAATTCTAGAAACATCAGTTCTCACTTCTCATTTTGACGTCAAGCTTCGTCACAAAATTTGTCTAGTTTGTTATTAAAGTTGATGATATAATTATAAGATTGTGTATAGTAGATTAACAAATAATTTCGATACAATTAACAATAATAGTATTATAAAGGGAAAAGGTTCAATAATGATGTTTGATAAAAGAAATATTTGGGTTGATTCATTGAATTTGAGATAAATGTAAATTATATTTTAGCATTTGTAAATTATAAATATAAAATGGAGGATAATATTGTCATTTGATATTAATAATTTGATTGATATGAGATAAATATGTCATAATTTGATAGACGTTAGATAAATAATAATCCGTACAAATATAACATAAGTTTGAATTAAAATAGTGCTACCTCGGATTATCACGTCGTAACCGAGAATCTTTGACTTCACCTCTCCAGCCGCGTCACGTCGGGACCTCGGCAGGGAAGACCCGAGGACACTTCTCTGTAATCTGGCACAACCTAACACTTTCCCAGCGGCAATCATGTGTACGCCTTGACTGATAGGGGTGTGTTCAATCTAAAGATTTAATAAATTTTATTGCTTTGTTTTAAATGATAGACTTTTGTGGAATTGATAGAAATTTGTAAACTTTCGTGTAATCTTATAGAGTTATAAAAAAAATTTAATGAACTCCATTAAACTTTTATAGATTTGTAGAGAGTTTTTATGGATTTATTTTTTAATACAATTTATGAGTTTTATAATTTTAACTTTTTATAATGATTTTATTTGACCTAATAAATATATAACATTTTTCTATTTAAAATAAATATTTTATTAACATACTGTATAAAATAATCCAAAAAATTAAAATACAACATTCTGCATCTCAATAAAATACTATTTAGTGCGGAAAACTCATTTTTTGAATCAATTCAACACTGTTTTTTAATAAATAATAAATAATTAAAGTAAATAACTTTAGATTAATATCTAGTATAAAAATCTATCAACTCTACAAAACTTCTAGTATAATCTCAAGATTATAAAAATCTTTCAACTCTAAAAAGTTTAATAATAAATAATCAAAACAAGTGATTTAGCGCTTGACTCGCTCTAATATGATATGATAGATTCACGTCTAATCTGAGTATTGTACGCTCTGAGCTGTTCGCTATATGCGCGATCTGAAAGCTTGTGTGTTCTGAGCTGATACGTGAAATCTGTAAGTTGTTCATGCGATCTGATCCAAACTATCTGAGCTGTTCTTCACTGAGCCGAACCTTTTTCCAGTCTGATCTGATACTCAATATGAAGCTGATCTGGAAAGGCGTTCCTATGAGCTGATTTCTAAATTGATCATATAAATACTGACCTAAGAAATGATCTCTTCACGCTCTGATCTGAAAGCGTATATGCTCTAAGCTAAAAGCTGTTCGTGCGATCTGAGCTGTTTAGGATTTACAAGTTTTTTAGTTATATAAATAACAAAAAAGTATGAAATTTTGTGATAGTTGGAAGTAATTGAATATTGAATAGAGAGAAAAATAAATAAATTATTATGAGATAAAAGTGTCACCAAATCTCAAGGGTGAAAGGAAGAGAATTTTTTAACTTTTGTTGTTATACCTATAACTTTATAGTTTGTACATAGAGGATTTCATAAAAATGACACGAAGTTTATAGTAAATCTGGATACTGTAAATTTCTACGGAGTTTTAAAAAGTTGAGATTGAATACCACTTGACTTTTTAAAATTCCATAAAAATCTACTTTGGATACCACCAAACTTTTATGGAGGAGTAATGATCGGGCCAAGCACAATATCAGCCCCAAGACTCGCTCATTGCACGGTACTAGCCGGATAACGTGCCAGTAACAAACGCTAAGCCCCCCATAAATACCCAGGTATGCTCCACTTTACGGTAATTCACATATTCACAAACTCTCAGTTAGATACATACTTGTTTTCCATACCCGACCTCTTGGCCTAAATTAAGTACGAAGGGGTTTCGTCAGAAACACTTTCGGCACCCTCTGACCAGTGTCTGTGGTTAAGGTCCTCAACAGCTGTCGATCATCCCTTGCTTGTTCTTCATCCCAACGTCCGGAGCTCCCGATCTCTTGAGTGGTGGTAACTCATCGATTGAGAAAATTCGGTTATATCAATTGGCGTTATCTATGGGAAAAACGTTAACAGGAACATCGAGATGAGAGTAAGTGCTCGAGTACACCTTAGACATACTTGCATGAAGTGAACACTGAAGGACTCGAGGAGCCTGAGGTTGGTAGCTCCCCGTACCAGCTCCATGTCTTTGTTTGGGACCATGTGGTGGAGGAATTGCATAGACACAGAGCCTAAGGGTGAGGCCACGAAGGAGACCTCAGATAGATGCAGGCCTCGTGGGGAGCAGGGCCAGCCTCCACTGACAAGGTCAACTGGGGGAGATGACTCGGGGACCGGTGTTCTTTTTTATGGTACTAGGCCTCCCCCTTCTCAGCTTAGGAGATCTTCCTCTTTTCTTTACCCGAGCTCGGGGAAGCGGCTGTGCCTGAGGAACTTTATCCTTTCCCTGTTCGCCCCTTCAGAGACCTCGGTATCTCCACCTTGCTCATTCGATCGTCTACAAAGAAAATAAAGCAGAAGGTTAGAAGATCGGTTCGATCGAATAAAGGACGATATGACCTAATGAGTGATGGTAGACCCAAAGTAGAACAAAAGGTCCTCCTTAACCAACTCTCAAGAATTGAAGCACTTCACACACATAATGGTTAAGAAATTGGCTCGGTCGGGGGCTCGGTCGGGGTAGAAGGGGACATGGTGTATATATTATCACTCCATGACATGTCACATCTCCACGGGTTCCTTCTCCTCACTCGACGCCTAACAAAGAATAACCTACTCATCCATTGTGAAAACCAAAAAATTTAGTTTCAGGAAATAGAGCAGAAAAAAAAAATCAGCTGCTGGTCGAAAATCACCTGCTGGTCGAAAATCAGCTGCTGGTTGAAAATAACCTGCTGGTCGAAAATCACCTGCTGGTCGAAAATCAGCTGCTGGTCGAAATTCAACTGCTGGACAGCCAACTCAGCAGTACAGTCAGCAGTCAGCAGTTCAGTCAGCAGTCAGCAGTACAGTCAGCAGTCAGCAGTTCAGTCAGCAGCACAGTCAGCAGTCAGCAGCACAATCAGCAGTTAGCAGGACAGTCAGCAGTCAGCAGTCAAACCAGCTGCTGGAAGGGTCAAACCAGCTGCTGGAAGGGTCAAACCAGCTGCTGGACGGTCAAACCAGCTTTGACCAACGAAAAATTTAGATTTTGGCTCGCGAATTTCAGCAGTTTTGTGCACGCGTACAAGCGAGATTTCTCAATTTTAACCGTCAATTAGGAGGATTTATGGGAAATTACACCCCTTAATTCAAGGCTTTAACCTTGCGTTTGTAACAGTAGGTTTAATGACCATTGAATTTGAGATTTAATTCTGAAACGGCAGACTCTTGATTGCCCCTTCCTTTACACCTATAAATACCACACAAAACCACAGAAGTTTTCCACACCATTTTGAAATTCCCCCAGTAAGAAAAAGCAGCAAAATCACGTTGAAATCCTGTAGAAATTCTGCCAGATTCCATAGTTGAATTTCTGCTTAAGTTGAAACCCAACGTCGTGCACCAGAGTGTGGCATTCCTAAGCCATACAATTTACGAAGAAGGCGTATCAGTAGATCCAAAGAAGGTAGAAGCCATAATGGACTGGCCTGCACCTAAGACAGTGACAGAAGTTAGAAGCTTCTTGGGACTGGCCGGCTATTATCGTAAGTTCGTAGAAGGTTTTTCTTCAATAGCCTTACCACTCACTAGACTCACCCATAAGAACTCCAAGTTCAACTGGAACGAAGAGTGTGAGACAAGCTTCGAGACTCTGAAGACGAAGCTTGCATCTGCCCCTGTTCTGACGCTACCTGTAGGAGACAAAGACTTTACCATCTACAGTGATGCATCGAAAGAAGGATTAGGGTGTGTGCTCATGCAAGATGACAGAGTAATTGCATATGCCTCAAGGCAACTGAAGACGCATGAACGAAACTACCCAACTCACGACTTAGAGCTTGCTGCGGTGGTTTTTGCCCTAAAGATTTGGCGACGCTATCTTTATGGTGCAAAATGCGAAGTATTCACCGACCATCAAAGTCTCAAGTACATATTCATCCAGAGCTTGCATCTGCCCCTGTTCTGACGCTACCTGTAGGAGACAAAGACTTTACCATCTACAGTGATGCATCGAAAGAAGGATTAGGGTGTGTGCTCATGCAAGATGACAGAGTAATTGCATATGCCTCAAGGCAACTGAAGACGCATGAACGAAACTACCCAACTCACGACTTAGAGCTTGCTGCGGTGGTTTTTGCCCTAAAGATTTGGCGACGCTATCTTTATGGTGCAAAATGCGAAGTATTCACCGACCATCAAAGTCTCAAGTACATATTCATCCAGAAGGAATTAAATTTGAGACAAAGGAGATGGCTCGAGCTGTTAAAGGACTACGACTTAACGATCAATTACCACCCAGGAAAGGCAAATAAGGTGGCCGATGCGCTAAGTCGGAAGAATATGAATAAGGTGATACTATCTCCAGTCTCAGCCCAACCATGCCTTAAAGAATTTGTCAAGCTAAAGCAAGACCAAGACCCCAGCTTGATGAGGCTGAAAGAACAGATCAAGGAAAGGGAAGCGCTTGATTTCCGAACGGACCAAGATGGGATCCTTTGGATGAACGGACGACTATGTGTACTCGACGTCGATAACCTCCGTCAAGAAGTGATGTCTGAAGCACATAAGTCCAAATTCTCAATCCACCCGAGAAGTATAAAGATGTACAGAGATTTGAAAGAACACTTCTGGTGGAATGGGATGAAAAGAGATGTTGCTGATTTTGTTGCTAGATGCCACGTATGCCAACAAGTCAAGGCGGAACATCAAAGACCTGGAGGATTGTTACAACCATTGGAAATTCCAGAATGGAAGTGGGAAAACATATCCATGGACTTTGTAGTTGGTCTACCGAAGACAAGACTAGGCCACGATGGAATATGGGTAATCGTGGATAGGTTAACAAAATCCGCGCACTTTCTGCCTGTCCGAATGAACTATGGCTTGGATAAGCTAGCTTCCTTGTACATGGACAACATCGTCAGGCTGCACGGAGTTCCAACAAGCATCCTGTCAGATAGGGACCCAAGGTTCGTATCTCGTTTATGGAAGAGCTTCCAAGAAGCCATGGGAAGTAAGGTTACTCTCAGTACTGCTTATCATCCGCAAACAGATGGTCAAACTGAGAGGACCATCCAGACCCTAGAAGACATGCTGCAGACTTGCACATTAGACTTCGGCAGCAATTGGAGCGAACATCTACCCCTAATAGAGTTCGCATACAACAATAGCTACCACAGCAGCATAGGGATGGCACCATTCGAAGCCCTCTATGGACGGAAATGTCGATCGCCGTTGTATTGGGATGAAGTTGGTGAAAAGGCCATCTCAGGACCTGAACTCGTCCAAGAGACAGTGAAAAAGGTAGCCATTATAAAGGAGAGACTGAAGGCAGCCCAGGATCAACAGAAAAGCTGGGCAGATTTAAAGAGAAGACCCTTGACCTTCGAGGTAGGTGAAAAAGTGTACCTTAAGGTTTCACCAATGAAAGGAGTAGTCCAATTCGATAAGGCCGGAAAACTGAACCCCCGGTATGTCGGACCATTCGAAATCTTGGAAAGAGTAGGAACACTTGCCTACAGACTGGCCTTACCATGTCGAGAATCCACAATGTCTTCCATGTATCTCAACTAAGAAGATATATCACAGATTCTAGCCATGTTCTCGATGAAGGACCACTCCTCGTGGAAGGAAATTTGAATCAAGGACTGAGCTATGAAGAAGTCCCAATTCGAATTGTGGACAAAAAGGACCAGGTTCTTAGACGAAGAACAATCCCGTACGTCAAAGTCCAATGGTCCAACCACACCACACCGAAAGCCACGTGGGAAATGGAAGAGAAGATGCGTAAGCAATATCCCTACCTTTTCGACGATGAAGGTGACCAAAGTTTCGAGGACAGGACATCTTTTAAGGAGGGAGGGATGTGAAAACCCAAAAAT
>KQ995373.1:66214-76481 GCA_001598015.1 Dorcoceras hygrometricum
ACTGTTGCCTTTTATCCTGCTGGACCCATTTCTTCAACTGCTGGTCCTGCTGCTGACCCTCTCGAATTTGGTTTATCAAATTAGATTTTACGGAGAGGTCTGCTAACATCATAGCATTGCTGCTGTTGGTCACTATTTCAAGTCCAAACCTTTCAATTTCATTTGCCAACGGCTGCTGAACAACCAGCTGCGACAATCCTACCGATTTTCTACTCAATGCATCGGCCACCACATTTGCTTTTCCTGGGTGATAACTGATTGTGCAATCATAATCTTTAACCAGCTCCAACCATCGCCTCTGCCTCATATTCAATTCTTTCTGGGTAAAGAAGTACTTCAAACTTTTGTGATATGTAAAAATCTCACACTTCTCCCCATAAAGGTAATGCCTCCATATCTTAAGGGCAAAGACAACAGCTGCTAGTTCTAAGTCATGCGTTGGGTAATTTTTCTCATGATCCTTCAGCTGTCTAGATGCGTATGATATTACTTTATGATCCTGCATCAACACAGCTCCTAGTCCCAACTTAGAAGCATCGGTATAAATTACAAATTTTCCTTGATCAGTTGGCATCGTCAATACAGGTGCTTCAATCAGCGTTTGCTTCAATTTGTCAAAACTGGTTTGACACTCTTCTGTCCAGTTATACTTCACTTGCTTCCTTGTTAACGTAGTCAGAGGAACAGCAATCTTAGAAAATCCTTGGATAAATCGCCGATAATATCCAGCTAAACCCAAGAAACTCCTTATCTCTGCAACATTCTTTGGTGCTGGCCAGTCGCGAACTGCTTCAACTTTGGCAGGGTCGACTTCTATTCCATCCTTAGAGATTATATGGCCTAAGAACGATACTTTCTCCATCCAAAAATCTCATTTGCTAAATTTTGCAAACAACTTCTTATCTTTCAAAATTTGGAGAACAGTTCTTAAATGTTGAACATGCTCCTCTTGGGTCTTAGAATAGACTAGGATATCATCAATAAAAACCACTACAAACTGATCTAGATATGGTTGAAAGACCCTATTCATTAAATCCATAAAAACAGATGGAGCATTTGTAAGTCCAAAGGGCATAACTAGGAATTCATAATGGTCATACCTAGTTCAAAAGGCTGTTTTATATACATCGGAAGCCTTAATCTTTAACTGATGGTATCCATACCTCAAGTCGATCTTAGAAAATACTACGGACCCTCTCAACTGGTCGAACAGATCTTCTATCCTAGGTAATGGATATTTATTCTTAATCGTCAATTTGTTTAACTCCCTATAATCTATACACAACCTCATACTTCCATCCTTTTTCTTAACAAACAATACAGGCGCTCCCCAGGGCGAAGTACTTGGTCTAATAAACCCTTTATCCATCAGATCTTGTATCTGTTCTTTCAATTCTTTCATCTCCGTTGGAGCTAATCGATATGGTGGTCTAGATACTGGAGCAGCTCCTGTGATTAGATCGATGGAAAACTCTAACTCCCTGTATGGTGGTAGTCCCTGGATGTCTTCTGGAAAAATCTCAGGGAATTCGTTTGCTACTTCTATATTTGACAGCTGGGGTCTATCAGTCGCTGCTAACAATGATACAACTAGAGAAGTTCTATTAACATGTTTGGCCAAAAACTGGAATGAACTTCTTACTGGTGGGCTAACCATTACTGTTCGTGACTTAAAATCAATCACTACACCATACTTAGTTAACCAATCTATTCCCAAAATCATATCGAATTCTGGCATTGGTAAAACTATTAAAGCAGTGATCTTATGCCTTTGAAGTTCAAGTTCTAATTTTCTAAACAACTCATGGGATACTAACTTCTCTCCCGATGGTACCGATACGCAATATCCTATCAATACTTGCTCCGGCTGGAGGGATAGCTTCTTAACAAATTCAGTCGCAACAAATGAATGTGTAGCTCCTGAGACAATTAATACGAGAGAAGGAAATCCAGCGATTATAATTTCACCTGTGACCACTGTCGACTCTGGATTGGCTTGTTCGGTGGTCATCACGTAGGCTCTGCTGGTCACCAGTTGCTTGGACTTTGGACAATTCTTCAAAATGTGTCCAGGCATTCCACACTTGTAGCAGACATTTTGTCCAAGTCTGAATTGTCCCAAATGAGGCTTCTGACATTTAGGACATAATGGCCTATTATTACCAGCAGGGACAGAACTTATAGGTTGAATCTGTAAAGGCTTTTGCTCTTGAGGTCTCTGCTGGTTCTTGTTCTGTTTCTTAAATGGCCTTTGATCCTTCTGCTTCAACCCTTCTACGAAGTGACTCAATTTCTCTTCTGGGTCACTTCCTATTAATGGCACAAAATAGCACCCTCTTTCAAATATACGTGCATATTCTTGCACAGTTTGAACTTCCTTGCTTAAGGGTCATAAAATCCCTCTTCAACTCAGACCTTTTCCCAACTGGGAAATATTGTTCGAAGAACACTTGCTTGAAATCTGCCCATGTGAGGTTCAGCAGATCCACAGACAACTTGGCTCCTTCCCACCAAATCATCGCATCTTCCCTTAACATATAGATAGCGCACCTGGGCCTATCTAAATCAGGTGTTTGGAGGTAATAAAAAATAACCTCCATAGACTTGATCCAACTCTCTGCAACTAGTGGGTCAGTAGTTCCACTAAATTCCTTAGGCTTCTGGCGCCTGAATTTCTCTTGGGGGTCATCGTTACTTGGTCCCCTGCTGCTAGAAGATTGGCCATTGCCTCTGCTGTTATTCTGTTCTACCAGCATTCTTAACAGTTGTGTGATATTAGCATTGTTATCACTCTCAGTTTCTTCTAGAGGAATACTTCTTCTAGTTCTTCCTCGTCCTCTTCCTGACATCTTATATTCTATAGCCCGTAATCCACCACATACATATATCAGAACATGCTAAATAATTTAAAGACAATGCTCTGAAAATAAACTCACAACTTAGAAGAACAGACGATGAACTTTGATCCAGCTGATGGTGAGTGTGTTTATCTCAGGAACGTTGCTCTGATACCATGTTGTGACGCCCGAACCCAAGGGCGCCACGAGAATTGGGGTGAATAAAAATTTTTGAATAAAAGAAGGCTAAAAGGTAATTCGCTATAGGCTGTATCTCCTATAACTTAAAAGAAAACTTGAAACACAAACCAGACACAATACTAATTACGGCGCCAACTGCTGAAACTTGTTTGCGGAAAAACAGAGTATGTTATATAACTTTGCAATTGCGATTTACAACCAGCTGCTATTCTATGTAAATATACAACCGTTGCAACTGAACTAATACAGATCCTACAAAAGATAAAACAACATTATCCTAGACACGGATTACGTTGGCCCCTTGATAAACACAACCACCCAGCTGCTGTTTTCAAGTTTCACCTGCTCTTCTTCCATCAGTTGTCGCACCTGCACCATTTTAAAAGCTAGTGAGCCTAGAGGCTCAGCAAGTAAAACCTGGGTAATAACAATTCAAATATACAGGTGGACATATGTTCAATACATATGTTAAGGAACATCAATGAACAATATCATTTTTGTAAACAGTTCAATAAACATTCAATGGAAGAAACAGGGGATGATAGCCCAGCTTCTCATTGTTAACAATTTCAACATCATTTTCAGTTGATCATGGCATATAAGTTCCTCATGGTCCGTGTTGCACTTGATCAAATGACTTTGGAAATCCGTTCTAGCATATAGCTCATGGGTGACGGTCAACTATCTATGCCATAATCTAAAATAGCTTTTGTTCCTTAAAAACCCTTTCTTTAAACATTCCTTGAAATTTCTATAAATCATCGGGTTCCATCATTTTAAATATTTGCTTCCCATTTTAAAACTTTTTTGAGAATCGAATTCAACCTCTAGGAACTTATCGTTAAAATGGAACTGGTTGAAAGAAAACCAGTCGCAAGGAATAGAAAACCAGTCGCAAGACAGGAATCCAGTCGCAAGGTCTTTTGAACAATTGTAAAGTGAAACGATGTCGTTGAAGTAAATAACAGATAGGATGACAAGACTATCTGCTGATATTTTATAAAAGAAACGACGTCGTTAGCGCATCAATCAGTCACAAGACTAATACCAGCTGAAATGAACAGTACTTAGAAACGAATAAAGCAACTGCTGAACTATCACAATAGAATGCATCTGCTGGTGAACATTGCATCTGCTGAATTCTGAAAGACAACGCAACTGCTGAATTCTAACAACGAATGCAGCTGCTGAATTAGTTCAATAGGAATGCACCTGCTGATGTACAATGCATCTGCTGATTTTATGAAAACAACGCAACTGCTGAATTCTAACAAATGAATGCAGCTGCTGAATTAGTTCAATAGGAATGCACCTGCTGATTTACAGTGTATCTGCTGATTTACGAAAGACACTTGTAATATCGAAACAATGATCACGCTACCAGTCGTCGCCTATTAAACCAGACTTTATACTGATTCAACTAGCAACTACTGATTACACAATCATCAAATCCCGACATTAGCAAAAAGGAAGAACATTCGTAAACATTATAACAATGCAGCTGCTGAATCTTAACAAGGAGATACAGTTGCTGGAACATAACTCGACATTTGTAACATCAAAACAACAACTATGCCATCAGCCGTTGCCTATCAAACCATACTTTATAACGATTCAACCAGCAACTATCGATTACACCGTTATCAAATCTTGATATTACAACTCTTAAACTAAATAACATTCATAGACTTTCTTGAACAATCGAATCCTCAGTTCTTTGAAACATTCATAACTTTCTGGATAACATTTTGGAAGCATCATAAACATCAAAACATCATTTTGAACCCATCTTTCCTTTCCTTTTCATGTTTAAAACATTTTAAAACATGAAATTCGAAACTTACACTAACATATAGGCAAGAAGACTCAGAAACATGAATATATGATTTAAATGGTGTAGCAAAGGATCAGATTTTACTTGCCTTTAAACAAAGCTTTGCGACAACAGCTAATTCCTACAGAAATCCTCCCTTTGAGCAACGCACGAACTCTTCTGGAAATATTTTGAAGAACACTTTAAGACTTTTCTTTGCAAATGATGAAAATCTTACTTTGAAAACAGGTTTTCCAAAGTCCAAAGGTTGGATCAAGCAATGCCGCTCCAAACAAGCCAAAGCCCCGAGAGGACAAGCCCAACGCTCGCGTGTTCGCAATGACACAGGAGCAAGCTGAAGACGCCAGTGACGTGGTGACAGGTACCATTTTCATCAACAAGCTGCCTGCTTATGTGTTGTTTGATCGTGGTGCTACGCATTCGTTTGTGTCTAGGATATTTGCTAAGAAGTTAGGGTTAGAGCCTGAAATTCTATCTGAACCCTATAGAGTAGCAACTCCTACCAATGCTACCATCGAAACACATAAAATCCATCGAAATTGCGAGTTATCGATAAGCAACCTTTCATTCTCCGCAAACCTGATACAACTCAACATGGTCGAGTTTGACGCCATACTAGGGATAGATTGGCTAGCTAAGCACCATGCATTAGTGGATTGGCGAGGTAAGAGTGTGAAGCTCCAAACCCTCAGTCAGGAAGAGCTGATATATCTTGGTAAGAACAAGGAGAGAAAGTCCCTACTTTCTACGGCCCAAGCATGGACAGCCATGAAGACAGGTGCAGAAGTTTTCTTGGCAATAATCCAAGAAGTAAAAGAAGGAGACGAGCTTAAGATAGAAGACATCCCAATAGTGAAAGAGTTCGCAGATGTGTTTCCAGATGACTTACCTGGAAAAGTGCCGGACAGAGAAATTGAGTTCGAAATCAACCTAGTGCCAGGATCGGCACCAATCTCAAAGGCACCATATCGGATGGCACCTGCTGAACTTAAGGAGCTCAAGGAACAACTACAAGAACTGCTAGACAAAAAGCAAATCCGACCCAGTGCGTCACCTTTGGGAGCTCCAGTCTTGTTCGTCAAGAAGAAGGATGGAACCATGAGATTGTGTATCGACTACAGAGAGTTGAACAAGATCACAATCAAGAACAAGTATCCTCTTCCAAGGATCGACGACCTCTTTGATCAACTCAAGGGAGCTACAACCTTCTCCAAGTTGGATTTGAGGTCCGACTATCACCAGCTAAAGATCAAGGCGGAGGATGTCCCTAAAACTGCATTTAGGACAAGGTATGGTCATTACTAATTCACAGTGATGCCATTTGGTCTAACCAATGCCCAGCGGCTTTCATGGACCTCATGAACCGTGTGTTCAGACCATTCCTCGACAAATTTATGGTGGTGTTCATAGATGATATACTCGTGTATTCATCAAGTGAAGAAGACCACAAGGAACATCTCCGAATTACTCTCCAAACCCTGCGAGAGAAACAACTGTACGCCAAATTCAAGAAGTGCGAATTCTGGCTGAAGAGTGTGGCATTCCTAGGCCATATAATTTCCGAAGAAGGCGTATCAGTAGATCCAAAGAAGGTAGAAGCCATAATGGACTGGCCTGCACCTAAGACAGTGACAGAAGTTAGAAGCTTCTTGGGACTGGTCGGCTATTATCGTAAGTTCGTATAAGGTTTTTATTCAATAGCCTTACCACTCACTAGACTTACCCAGAAGAACTCCAAGTTCAACTCGAACGAAGAGTGTGAGACAAGCTTCGAGACTCTGAAGACGAAGCTTGCATCTACCCCTGTTCTGACGCTACCTGTAGGAGACAAAGACTTTACCATCTACAGCGATGCATCGAAAGAAGGACTAGGGTGTGTGCTCATGCAAGATGGCAGAGTAATTGCATATGCCTCAAGGCAACTGAAGACGCATGAACGAAACTACCCAACTCACGACTTAGAGCTTGCTGCGGTGGTTTTTGCTCTAAAGATTTGGCGACACTATCTTTATGGTGCAAAATGCGAAGTATTCACCGACCATCAAAGTCTCAAGTACATATTCACCCAGAAGGAATTAAATTTGAGACAAAGGAGATGGCTCGAGCTGTTAAAGGACTACAACTTAACGATCAATTACCACCCAGGAAAGGCAAATAAGGTGGCCGATGCGCTAAGTCGGAAGAATATGAATAAGGTGATACTATCTTCAGTCTCAGCCCAACCATGCCTTAAAGAATTGGTCAAGCTAAAGCAAGACAAAGACCCCAGCTTGATGAGGCTGAAAGAACAGATCAAGGAAAGGGAAGCGCCTGATTTCCGAACGGACCAAGATGGGATCCTTTGGATGAACGGACGACTATGTGTACCCGACGTCGATAACCTCCATCAGGAAGTGATGTCTGAAGCACATAAGTCCAAATTCTCAATCCACCTGGGAAGTACAAAGATGTACAGAGATTTTAAATAACACTTCTGGTGGAATGGGATGAAAAGAGATGTTGCTGATTTTGTTGCTAGATGCCACGTATGCCAACAAGTCAAGGCGGAACATCAAAGACCTGGAGGATTGTTACTGTCATGCCCCGAGACCGGGCCTGGACGTGAACACCGGCGATGTTTAATAATTATTCATTACAAAACATCAAGCCTCATAATGCAGCTCAAAACCAGTCTATTACATAATCAAAATGATCGTCATTACAACTGAAAATTTAATAACAGAGTGCAGAGGCGAAAATTACATTAACAAAGAAAAAGCAGAGTCTTCACCAGCCCCAAAACAGATCTTGTTCCTCTTCTTCAACTTGTTCTTCATTTTTATCTGGGTGGAGAAGTAAGGGGTGAGTGTTTGGGGAAACACTCAGCAAGTGGGGGATACCATTCGAGCATAACAATTATACATATATATATATATATATGACTGAATTCAGAGCAGAACATAATCAGAACATAGCATAACATAACAGAGCATAGCATGATAGATAGCACTGATGATTACTTCGTGTCTATGGTTTACTGATCAGTCCCTAAGTTTTACTCCTCTAAGGGGTCGAGGCCATGTGGTTACACCAAGTAACCCAGAGTGCGGAATATTCCGTAAACCCATATAACGACAGAATCGTGTCTATGATTTACTGATCAGTCCCTAATTTTTACTCCTCTAAGGGGTCGAGGCCATGTGGTTACACCAAGTAACCCAGAGTCCGAAATATTCCGTAGACCCATATTACGATAGCAAAATCAGTGCAAGCGGAGTTTGAATGAGACAAAAATCTGAACAAAAGGTGCTCGAACAGTAGACTTAAAACTGAACTTTCGAAATGAATATATATAATATAACAAACGGAATTAATAGCAAAAGCCCACTTACCTGCTTACTGCTCAAAACATGAGAAACATGGTGGCAATGCTTGATTTCGTATCTGGTTGCTACTTGAAGTGGATCACGAATGTAGAGATCTTCAGACGTTGCATACTTATGAAAATCACCGATATTTCATAAGCGGTATACGAAACTCTCGGATTAAGCTCAAGGTTGGTTGGCTTGTTCACAAAAGGAGAAAAAGAAATTGTGAACGGAAAAGATTGGATTTGTAAGCCATTTGAATCCATATCGGGTCGGTTAATTGAAGCTATAGTTTTATCGCAAATGGTCGATACAATAGAATTGAAAATGTATTTAGATAAAATCTAACATTTGGATCAAGATGAAATTTTAACAGCATATGTGAAACATGATGAAATAAATTTTGAACGGTCGAGATCGTTTTTAGAGAAAATTTGAAGCCGTTTCTAAGTGATGGACAAGAGCTGCAGATTTCTCGTATGGAATCTGTACAGAATTATGGACAAGGGGTTTAACAAATATATAGCCGTTGGATTGGAATTAAATTTAGACACCATATTCAAAACATAACGAAGTAACATCTTAACGGTGGAGATTGGAAACGGAGGTCGTTTGAAATCAGTTTAGGATGATAAACAGAAGCTGCAGTTTCCTCACATGTAATCTGTGCAGCATTCTTGCAAATTGGATTCACGGAAATTTAACCGTTGGATCAGAATGAAATGCTTACCTAGTATTCAAAACATGGAGAATACGATTATGGACGGTGGAGATCTGATTATAAGAAACGGAGCAGTGGAAATAGGTTCCGGACAGTAGGCCTTCAGATTGTTGCTGGAATGCTCAAAACTTCAACCTCTTGTTTTTGAAATGGGACAGCCTCTTGCACGATTTTTGACATGATTCTTGATGTTTGTAGAGTGCCTTTCTTCATCTTTGAGGGGTGTATATATAAGAGAGGTTGGGGAGATTTTAAGGGTCACCTTTTATGACCATTAATCACCAATATTTATGGTCATTATTAGGCATTATTAGGCTAAATAATGGCTTACTTATGGTGTGATTTTAATTAAGAATTCAAGACATTGATTTGGGTCTTTTAATTAGCCATAAATCCTCCTAAATAGACAGTTATAATCGTGAAATCTGACCTGTAAGCGACTGCCAAAGTTCGTGAGCAAAAATCTGGATTGTCAATGATTGACTGTTGGATCAGCAGATGCGTGAATTTAGAGTGACCAGCTGCTGGTTTGGGGAAACCAGTCGTAGAAGTGGAGCGACGTCGTTTCGTTAAGTTGAAACGCTGCGTTTTGAGTGTTGCGTATGGAACCAGCAGCGAGGGGTTGTTGTGAGTAATGTGTTGCGACTGGAGAACCAGCAGGCGGTAGCGATGCTGACGTAACCTTTACGATGTCGTTTGGATTAGTTAACGCGTCGTCGTTTTGATTGATTTCGCGTGACCATCCGTTGGTATTTGCTTGAAGAGATCTGGTACCAGATTTTGGTTGTGTAGCAAGCGATAGATGTACCAGCTGGTGGAACGCAACGATGTCGTTTAAGTTAGTTGGAACGGTGTCGTTTTGAGATGTTTTCTCGTGAATGCTTCGACTGGTTGTTGCTGCTGGTTTTAGCGAAAGAAAGAGAAGGCACCTGCTGGGAGATTGTTTACTGTTCATGTCGGCTGGATTGGTGATCAGCAGACGAAGGAATTGAGATATATATAAATAGAGGTGTTGATCGACACTTAGAAGTATTGAGAACCAGATATTCCTTATCTTTTTTCCAAAACCATACTTTAGTTGATTGCAGCATTCCTACATCATTCCCAATGAGTAGAATGTCATCAACATAAAGTACAAGGAATGTCACAGCGCTTTTAACCACCTTCTTATACACACATGGCTCCTCGGGATTCTTGATGAAACCAAATTCCTTAATTGTTTCATCGAATCTCAGGTTCCAACTTCGCGATGCTTGTTTGAGACCGTAGATCGATCTATGAAGCTTGCATACCTTATGCTCGCTTCCAACAGACGTGAAACTGTCAT
>KQ995374.1:0-23483 GCA_001598015.1 Dorcoceras hygrometricum
AACTCAGCTGGTGGTGCCCCAGGAGGTGAATAGAGTATCCCAATGGCGTATAGCATATTTATATGTATCAGTATTCTTAACCAGGGGATGCCCTGTGCTTTGTTGTTGTTTTTCGTTGTTGGAGTCTGATACATGTTGATGTTATGCTATATTGTTTGTTGTTGGCTGGTAGCCCGCGTGTGGTTGTTTTCTTAAACTGGGATATCTATTTTGAGTATCGCATTATTTTAAATTATATTGTTTTAAACTGTCAGGCCAAAAGCGAAAATTTTACCCGCTTTTTAATAGCTTCCGCAAGTGTTTGTGTGTTTTTACTCTGTTATGAGCACAAGGCATGACATTTTTGGTATCAGAGCTTAAGCTGGGATAAGCTCGATTTCTTTGATCACACTTGAGTCTAGGCACAATGTTGTCTGTTGCATGTGCTTGTCTATGTGACTACGTGCTGCATATTTCTGTGTTATATGCTGTATCTGCTCTGTTTTGCTTGATCCTGTTGAGTGTTTTCATAGATGCCGCCTAGACGTCGTGGTAGAGCTAGGGGTAGTTTGAGGATTCGGTAGGACAGAATGAGGATCGGCGTAGCGCTCCTAGTCGTTCTAGTAGTAGGCGCGATGAGGAGGAGGAAGTTGGTGACTTGCCTCCCCCGGTGGAGCGGATGGACATGGTGATAGCACGGTTTCAATGGATGAACCCTCCAGTCTTTAATGGTGATGAGTCCAGTGATGATGCGGACTCGTGGATCAGGAATATTATTGGTCTTTTCAATCGGGTGCAGTATGATGATGATCTTCGACTGAGTTTAGTGACCCTCTTGCTTAGGAAGGCTGCAGAGCACTGGTGGCGAGGCGCTTCGAGTACCTTGTTAGAGACCGGTGTTGGGATCTCTTGGGACAGTTTCTGCGAGACCTTCCGATAGGAGTATGTACCCGACTCTTATGTGAACGCTCGGGAGCGGGAGTTCGACCATCTGGAGCAGGGTTCCATGCTTCGAGTACCTTGTTAGAGACCGGTGTTGGGATCTCTTGGGACAGTTTCTGCGAGACCTTCCGATAGGAGTATGTACCCGACTCTTATGTGAACGCTCGGGAGCGGGAGTTCGACCATCTGGAGCAGGGTTCCATGACTGTTCGGGAGTATGCTAGGAAGTTTTCTTCTCTGTTGGCATACGTTCCCCATGTTTCTGGCTGGGAGAGGGCCAAGCGGACTAGATTTCTTGAGGGCTTGAACGAAGAGTTGTATCAGATGGTGTTGACCAGCAAACCCAAGAGCTATGCTGAAGCAGTTGACACTGCTATTGATATCGAGGAGGGTTTGCAGAGTTGTCGTGCTCGCAGGCAGCAGACGGCGCAGGTTAGTCGTCCTGATATTCAGGGGGCGCAGTCTTCTCAGTCCTCCCAGTCAGCCCATCATCCCCAGCAGCCGCAGCAGCCGCAGGTGTCTCAGCAGTTTGGCCGTCAGAGGTTTCGATCCCACGGTCAGCATTTAAAGAAGAAGTCGGGTTCTGGCTCTTCTGGTTCGGGCAGATCGAGTAGCAGTGGTTCTCGGGCTGAGTTTTGTGGTTTTTACGGTGGAAAGCATCCGTCCACGCAGTGTGTTGGTGTGCAGGATTCCTGCAACCTTTGTGGTCAGTACGGCCATTTTTCTAGAGTTTGTCCGTCAGCTGGATCACAACAGACCGCGGCCCAGCCTCAGGGTCGAGGAGGTCAGTCTAGGGGTCATTCCCCTCAGTTTTAGCAGCCCTGTTTAGGTGAGACTCAGTTTAGGCCGTTTCAGCAGCCTGGTCCGTCGCGGTTCGGACAATCGTCTAAGCCTTTCTTCTCTGGACCCCAGAATGCTCAGGTTAACGCCATCACTAGGGAGCAGGCCGAAGAGACACCGAGTCGGGTGATCGCAGGTACTTGCCTTGTTTTTTATTTTCCTGCGCGTGTGTTGTTTGACACCGGTGCATCGCATTCGTTCATTTCTGATTCGTTTGTTGTTGAGCATGGTTTGTGTAACATCCCTTTGAGCGATGTTGTTTCTGTTTCTACCCCCGGTGGTGTGAACCTGTTCTCGCAAGAGATTCTGTTAGATGGCGTGTTGCGGTTTGGTGAGCATGCTTTGTTAGCAAATTTGATTCGTCTGATGCTATGGGATTTCGACTGCATAGTTGGGATGGATGTGCTGTCCAACTATAGGGCCTCTGTGGATTGTTTTCATGGAATTGTTCGTTTTAGGCCTTTGTCTGGTGAGAAGTGGGACTTCTATGGCCAGGATTCTAGATCGAAGATTCCCTTAGTCTCAGCGATGGAGATGTTCATCTTGTTGTCTTTGGGGAATGCTGGCTTTATGATCTACGCTTTGGATGCGTCTTCTTCTTCCCGCATTCAGCTTAGTGACGTTCTCATGATGCGACATTTCCTGGATGTGTTCCCGGAGGAGATTCCTGGTTTTCCTCCGAGGTGGGAGATTGACTTCGGCATAGAGCTGGTGCCTGGAACAGCTCCGATTTCACGTGCTCCTTATCGTCCTGCGCCTGCGGAGTTGAGAGAAATCAAGGTGCAGTTAGATGATTTGCTGTAGAAAGGTTTTATCCGACCTAGTATGTCAACGTGGGGAGCGCCCATTTTATTGGTGAAGAAGAAGGATGGCTCAATGCGGATGTGCATTGATTTTCGCCAATTGAACAAAGAGACTGTCAAGAACAAGTACCCGTTGCCAAGAATCGATGATCTGTTTGATCAGTTGCAAGGTTCTGCGGTGTATTCAAAGATTGATCTTCGTTCAAGGTACCATCAGCTGAGAGTGAGAGAACAATATGTCACGAAGACTACTTTTCGTACCAGGTACGGGCATTTCGAGTTTCTGGTGATTCCGTTTCGATTGACTAATGCCCCTGCAGTCTTTATGGATTTGATGAACCGAGTTTTCCGTGAGTTTATTGATCATTTTGTGATCGTGTTCATCAACGACATCTTAGTCTATTCGAAGACTCCTTTGGAGCACAAGGAGAATTTGCGTATTGTCCTTCAGACGCTGAGAGACCAGCAGTTGTAAAGTTTTCCAAGTGTGAGTTCTGTTTGGATCGCGTCGTATTCTTGGGACATGTGATTTCAGCCGAGGGGATTTCGGTGGATCCCAGTAAGGTTGATGTTGTTCTGAACTGGGAGCATCCCAGGAAATGTTTCCGAAATTCGTAGTTTCTTGGGTCTGGCTGGCTATTATCGTCGCTTCATTGAGGGATTCTCTAGTATAGCAAAGCCGATGACTCAATTGACTCAAAAGGACAAGCGTTTTGTTTGGACTGAGCATTGCGAGAATGCTTTTCAACTGCTTAAGGAGAAATTGACTACTGCGCCTGTGTTGGCTCTGCCGTCCGGAACAGGTGGATTTGTTGTTTGCTCTGACGCTTCGCTTAATGGATTGGGTTGTGTTGTGATGCAGAATGGTCGAGTCATTGCGTATGCCTCGCGGCAGTTGAAACCGCACGAGACTCGTTATCCAGTCCATGATTTGGAGTTAGCAGTGGTGGTTTTTGCGTTGAATATCTGGCGTCACTACCTGTATGGCGAGCAGTTTGTGGTGTACTCCGACCACAAAAGTTTGAAGTATCTGTTTTCACAGCCTGACCTGAACATGAGACAACGTCGTTGGATGGAGCTGCTAAAAGACTTTGATTGTGAGATCAAGTACCAGCCTGGGAAGTCGAACGTAGTGGCTGATGCTTTGAGCAGGAAGGCTAGTGAGTTGCTTGCGTCGTTGTACATCTCTAAGGATCAAGAGCATCTTAACACTACGGGTTGGAGATTCTACCCGGCTGAGGATTGCGTCGTGGTTTCATCGTTCCAAGTGGAGCCACAGATAGTTTCGACTATTCGAGCATCTCAGAGGATTGATCCATCTATCCACGAGTTGAAGTTAAAGGTCAGGGCTGGAGAACTTGAGGACTATTCTGTATCTTCCGATGGTTGTTTGCGTTTCCGGGGCAGGTTGGTTGTGCCCAATTTGATTGATTTGAAGGAGGAGATCCTTCGAGAAGCGCACTGTAGCAGACATAGTGTTCATCCTGGTGCACGGAAGATGTAACATGCTTTGAAGCCGCACATTTGGTGGGCTGGTCTGAAGAGCGACGTTTCTGGTTTTGTTGCTCGTTGTTTGAATTGTCAGATGGTTAAGGCCGAAAGGATGAGACCTGGTGGTTTGTTGCAGAGTTTGGAAGTGCCCCAATGGAATTGGGAGCACATAGCTATGGATTTCGTGACGCATCTGCCTCGTTCCAGTAGAGGATGCGATGCTATTTGGGTGGTTATAGACCGACTGTCAAAGTCTGCATATTTTATTCCCTATGGAATGACCTTTTCGTTGAAGAAGATGGCGAAGCTGTACGTTGATTTTGTTGTTAGACTGCATGGTGTGCCCGTTTCGATCATTTCTGACCGAGATCCGAGGTTTACTTCCAGGTTTTGAAAGAGTTTACAAACAGCTTTGGGTACCAGATTGGCGATGAGCACCGCGTATCACCCCCAGACAGATGACCAATCTGAGTGCACTATCCAGACGTTGGAGGATATGTTGCGAGCTGTTGTGTTGGATATCGGAGGTAGCTGGCAAGACGCGTTGTCTTTGGTGGAGTTTTTCCTATAATAACAGCTACCAAGTGACGATTGGTATGGCGCCGTTTGAGGCTTTGTATGGAAGGAAGTGCAGATCTTCGGTATGTTGGGAATCCTGACTTTGTGCAGCAAATGAAAGATCATGTGGATCTTATTAGACAGCCGATGAAAGCTGCCCAGGATCGCCAAGACAGTTATGCGAATAAGAGGCATCGACCTCTTGAGTTTCAGGTTGGTGATCGTGTATTTTCTCCGTTTCGCAGTGTGATGCGCTTTGGACGCAAGGGAAAGTTAGCCCCTCGTTACGTCGGACCGTATGAGATTGTTGAGAGGATTGGCCCTTTAGCGTATCAGCTGTTGTTGCCGTCAGAGTTGTCTTCTCTACATGACGTCTTTCATGTTTCCATGTTGAGGAACTATGAGCCAGATCCGTCTCATGTGCTTAGGACTGACGAGGTAGAGCTAGATCAGACGTTGAGTTATTTAGAATATCCCTTGCATATCATTGGCAGGAAAGAGAAACAGCTGAGAAATATGACCATTCCTTTGGTAATGGTGCAGTGGAGCAAAAATGGAAGGGAAGAGGCTACTTGGGAGCTGGAAGAAAAGATGCAGCGCGAGTGGCCGCATCTATTTGAATAGCTGTTGAGCTAAATTTCCAGTAGTTTGTAGCTTTTGGTTGTATTCCTTCCCTAATAGTTGTTAATTGTTTGCTCAGTTATCTTGAACTCTTGGCCATGTGTTGGGCGAATTTTTGTTTTGGCTTGCTGTTGTTGAGTTGTATTTCCAGATTGTTGTTCGATTTCGAGGACGAAATCCTTTTTAGTGGGGGAGAAATGTGAGACCTTGAATTGTATAAGATTAATTTGGTTGGAATTAATCGGTTTAGAGATTTCTGGTGATTCAGATCTCTGTTTGGATGTTTTGATTTCATTTTCGGGTCAGATTTCACATTTAGAGCATTTCTGGAAATTTTCGTATTTTTGGTATTTTGGGTAAAAGCTGGTTTCGTGGTGAGAGCTGGTCGATTTGGTGAAATCCAGTCGTAGCGTGTTTTGGTAGCGCGAGATTCCTAAACGCCGTTGTTTTAGTGAAATCTGGATGCGTTGTGTTAAGTGAAAGCTGGTAGCGTGTTTGTATCCAGCTGCTGCTTTATCTCGTTTTCTGAGGGCAAAACGGTAGCGTTTTGATTAGTTGGTGTGACGCCGTTTTGAGTGTTGCGCCTGGTACCAGCTGCGAGGAGTGTAGCGTCTGGTTTCCTGTAGCTTGCGTCTGGTTTCCTGTAGCTTGCGTCTGGTTGTCCAGCTGCTGGTGCGTGAGAGTTAGCGTCTGGATGATGTGGGATGTGCGACGTCTATTACGTAAGTTGAAACGTAGCGTTTTGATGCAACGTCTGGTATCAGCTTTTGAGTGTTATACAATCCAGCTTTTGGATTTGAGAACCAGCCGATGGTTGTAGAGCAACTGCTGGTTTTGGTCGGTGGACTTGTTAACCAGACTTCAGCAGTCGTGAGATTTATTTAAGGAAGACTTGGTCTTCGATTTGAGATATAAGATCCCATACTTAGTAAAATTCTCCAAATTGTCGACCTCTGTTTCTCGAACCCTAGTACTGTTCACCGTTGATTTTATCCAATGATTTCCATCGTTTACGGTCACCGTTTTGGACGTTCGAGGTAGCGTTGGACTCCTCTCGAAAAGCACTTTTGATTGATAGCCTTCTAGGAGGCTGTAGTTGGCTAGAGCGAGATCGCAAAGTTGCTGTCTTCGGCCATGTGTTGCGTTGTTGAGGTAGAACTTCGAATTGTTTTTGAGATCTTAGTCTTAGCCTTTGTTTAAGCTTCCTGTTAGTGGTATTGTTGGAATCAGTTGCTGGTTTGAGTTGTAACTCCCAACCGTGGGTTTTGTGCTTGTGACCCGTGAGATTTATGCTTGTACGTTGTGTGTTCAGCAGGTTCCTAACCAGATCTCTCGGGCTCCTTGTTGTGATAGTTATTGCACAGAATTGAGGTACGGATCTTGAGATTGTAATTCAGCATGGAACCTGGCTTGAATAAATTGTGAGATGGCTGTGTTTGGATTGCGGTGTGATGTTGTTGCTCTGTGTGAGAGCTGTGTATGCTTACCGTGTGTAATTGTTGTGTTGCATATGGTTATATGTTTGTTGTTCCAGCATGTTGCATACACGCATTCCATTCAGCTATTGCAGCCTTTGTTCGTAGTTGTTGCTCTGTTTTCTTACCAGGATGCGAGGGCGAGCGGTGATTCCGCACTCTCATTTCCCCTATGCGCCGAGTGGCTAGCTACAACAGTTCATAGATTGGTTGTTGATGCATCTGGTAATGGTGGGCGAGTAGGGGTGAGTGGGTAGCACCCACATGTCCTACACTCACCGTGGCCACATATTCTGTTGCAGATTTTCGTTGAGCTGTGCATTGAGTTCTTTGGCTCCCTTCCTTGGTCGTAGCCTTCTGTTGTTGTCCCTGGTTGCATGCATAGCATCTGCATTTTATTCTTGATGTTTACTGCTGTTTTATAGTTTCTCTCCGTACTGGGATTTGACCCCATGTCCCTCAGGGGCTTGGTTGTTTTCCCTGTTTGTGTTGTTTTCAGGAAACCCAGGTTTTACAGCTGGTCGTGGTTTTAACCCAGCTGGTGGTGCCCCAGGAGGTGGATAGAGTATCCCAGTGGTGTATAGCATATTTATATGTATCAGTACAGTTAGCCAGGGGATGCCCTGTGCTTTGGTGTTGTATTATGTTGTTGGAGTTTGATACATGTTGTTGTTGCGGTTGTTATGCTATACTGTTGGTTGTTTTATAAACTGGGATATATTTTGAGTATTTCGGTATTTTAAATTATATTGTTTTTAAACTGTCAGGCCAAAAGCGAATATTTTACCCGCTTTTTAATAGCTTCCGCATGTGTTTATGTGTTTTTACTCTATTATGAGCACGAGGCCTGACATTCATCTTACCAAAACTCACCTAGAACTCAGGGATCCACTCATACTTAACGTGCTTCCTTGTTAAGGTCGTCAATGGGATTGCTATCTTGGAAAATACCTTGATAAAATGCCTATAGTAACTCGCGAGACCTAGGAAGCTACGAATCTCAGTGACACTCTTGGGCACAGGCTAATCCTGAACTGCTTCCACTTTTGCTGGGTTGACTTCTATTCCATCTTTGGAAATCACATGACCAATAAAAGCAACCTTCTCTAGCCAGAACTCACATTTTCTAAACTTAGCAAAGAGCTGCTTATCCCGCAGAATTTGTAACACTGTCCTAAGGTGATTCGAGTGCTCTTATCTGCTCTTAGAGTAAACAAGGATGTCCTCAATGAACACTATCACGAACTGGTTCAGGAATGGTTGGAACACTCTGTTCATAAAGTCCATGAAACCTGAAGGTGCATTCGTTAATCCTAAAAATGCATGACCAAAAACTCGTAGTGACCTTAGCGTGTTATGAAGGCAGTCTTGTAGATCTCTGTTTCTTTAATCTTAAGCTGATTGTACCCAGATTGGAGGTCGATCTTAGAGAACTCTTCTGCACCATGTAGCTGATCGAACATGCTGGATCGAAAATAGAATTAAAATACATCTCGGAATTTCAGAGGGGGGAGTGAATGAACTCCTTCACAATTTTCACAAAACTATTTTCAGAAAGATTTTACAAGCATTTGGCTAACTTATAAGCTGAGTTACCAGCTTGGAGGATCTCAGTGCGCTTATATTCTTTTGAGTAACAAGGATTTGTGTCGAAAGAACTCGATTGAACAGTGAACATATATATAAAGACTGAAAGCAGTAATAGTAAAAACTGAATGCAGTAAAATAAAAAGAGTCGAGAGTTTGTTTATGTAAGTTCGAAGCTTAAACTCCTACGTTTCCCCTTCTTCCTTGTTTAGGAACGATTACACTAGAAGATTTGATTACAGCAGCTTCTGGTCTAACCCGATCCAACAGCCCGCAAGCTGCAAGAACTCCTACCACTTCTATGATAGCAATCAGACGTGCAATCTGTTCTACAAATACAATGGTTTGCTCTAAGCTGTTTCAGCTTACACACGCTCTATACACTATGATTATGATATACACTTGAATACAGAAAGCTACAGAGTGGTTACAACTCAGAAATATGAATTCAACACTTTTGAGAGAAACGTTGTAACGAAAAAGACGATGAATAGTGAACTTTTTGTGCCCGGTATAATTTGTGCAGCGTAACAGTGATAGAGACAGTATATCTCGTAAAGGTTGTTCATTCGTAAAAGGTGTTCTTGTAGCTTCTGTTCATCGTTCTTTATATAGTTCTCCAGCTCCATCGATCCTCAAATGATTTGCTCTACTGGCTAGTTGATCTTCTTTACATCATTGAATAACTTGCCTTTCTTCATACCAGAATCCTATTTTATCGTTAGGTATAGAAATAGCATCCGGTAATTTATCCAGTGTTTTATAACTTGATCGATTTGATTTGATATTTTCACGTCTATACTGATGGCTGTACGCTCTGAGCTGTTCGCTATATGCGCCATCTGAAAGATTGCCAGCTCTGAGTTGTTACGTGAAAATATGTAAACTGCTTGTTTGAAATAAAATTTAAGTTTTGGTGATAACAAAGACAAGAAACCGAATAGATTACAGCCGTAAAGATGCATAGCTGAACAGAACAGCTTACAGCAGTCTACGGGTATGTACAACTTATATAGTATAGAAAATGGTTTAGAGCTTAGACAGCACAGGAAACAGCTTAGAGCGATAACAGTACAGAGACCAGCTCAGGGCTCAAGAACATCTTTCAGTTTAGAGCTTACATGAATTCAGATCAGAGCTTGAAGAGCTAACTCGCAGTTCAGTATTGACGCTATCAACTTATAGAACAGCTCAGAGGAACGTTTCCAGATCAACTCAGAATATCAGATCAGACGTGAAAAAGATTCAGCTTACCAACATAAGCTCAGACAGTTTTGGATCAGATCTCAAGAGCAGTCTATAGTATTTCACGTAAAAACTCATAGCTTACAATCTTTTAGATAGCATTTACAGAAAACTGCTCAGAACAGGGACGCGATTCTATCAAATCAAGTTAAATCAATCGTATGATTAAGTATTGACAATTTACTGGATGCTATATTTGGTCGTAACGGTACCTTCCTGTGATTTGGGTCGAAGAAATGGCAATTTCTTCGACAATGGAAAGAATATCAACTATCTGGTACAACATATATTTTGTCGTTTGATAGAGATGGATATCTCTACAAATACAGAATGATGAACAGAAGAACGTGATGATTTTTTAAATAAACGAACGACGAGAATATCTTTTGAATCAACTACGAACATCCTTGATACACAGAATTCTGCAAACACTCAAGCTACTTATCATTACGCTGTAGAATTCACGTCGCTCAAAATCTCACTTTTCATCATCACCATCTTCGTTACAACCCACACTCAAAGCGTTACATTTATTCATTCAAGTTGTAAACAACTATGTGGTAGTGTATATTGATTGTAAATAAAAAATGAGTGCCTAGAAAGAGAGACTTCTTAACCAGCATAGAATCTATCGTTGTATTTGCATAACAGATTACGCATATGTTTCTGTCATATTGTTGCTAGGAGTTCTTGCAGCTTGCGGGCTGTCGGATCAGGTTGCAGCAGGAGCTGTTGTAATAAAAGTCTTCTAGTGGAATCCTTCCAGTTTGGAAGAAGGGGAGACGTAGAAGTTTAAGCTCTGAACTTCCATAAAACATGTCTTGCCCTTTTACTTTACTGCACTATTTTACAACTTTGATTTACTACTTTAGAGCTTTCGTTGTTTATATATAATTGTTCACTGTTTAATTCATTTCGTACATTTTCTTGTGACCCGAGAGAACAACAACATACTGAGATTCCCCTAAGATGGTAACTCAGCTTAGAGGCACTCGAAGGTTTTAAAATCTTTTTGAAACGAGTTTTTAAAAAATTGGTGAAGGAGTTCATTCAAACCCCCCCCCTTTTGAACTCCCGAACTATATATCAACTATATTTTCGATCCAACAAGTGGTATCAGAGCACGGTTATCTCAGCGTCTGAACAAATTTTGTCTATCTGCAATTATCAATTTTTTCGATATCTCACAATAAAATTCCTATGTTTTTCAAATAAGAATACGACGTCTGGAAGATCAGGATGCAAGCTCACCTGGCGGCGCAAGATGACGATATGTGGTTCATTATCACAGATGGTCCCATAAAGAATGTGAGACCTGGAAATTGTATTAAGGATTAATTGTTGAATTAATCGAGTTTTGGTGATTTCTGGGGATTAAGATTTCATTTTGAATGTTTAGGTTGCATTTTCGATTTGAGAATTGTGTTTGGAGCATTTCTGGAAAATTTTGAGATTTTCGACTTGTGTCACGACCAAGGAAATTTGGGAGAAGCTAATCCAGATCTGCGAGGGCAATGAGGAAACTAAAGAAAACAAGATCACTGAGGCCCTGCAGAAATTGAGTCTATGAAGATGAAATCTGGTGAAACAATGGCTGAGTTCGATGAAAGATTCAGCTCTGTGGTGATAGAGCTGACCAGATTAGGCAAAGAATACAGCAACAGAGAACTGACGCTGAAAGTCATGAGAGCTGCTTCCTAAGGAGTGGGATGTAAAAACTATGGCAATGAGGAATCGAAGGACCTCAACAAACTGGAACTCCATGATCCGTTCAAACCTGAAAACATATGAATTCGAGATGGAGACCAGATCAGAAGAAGTACCTTCCATGCCCCAGCCTACTCAAGCATTAGCTGTGACAGAAGAGAAGCAACACAAGACAGCTGAGCAAATCATAAACGATGCTATGTCCCTCTTCGTTAAGAAGTTTGGGAAATTCATGAGAAGAACTCAATCACCCTATTTTTCAATTAAATCACAAGAACAAAATGCTATAATGATATGAAATGTTTTCAATGTGGAAAACCTAGATATTTTGCAGCAGACTGCACAAATCAAAACATGGATGATAAAATAAAGTCAGATCGTAGACTAAACCACACGGATAATAAGCCATACATCAAAAGGCAGGATCACAAAGTGCTTGTAGCAGAAGAAATCAAAAGCAAGTGGGCTGATTCTGATTCAGATGAGAGCACCACTAGCAGCTCATCAAGTGATAGTGAAGAGGATGTGCAGTGTCTGATGGCTGACGAGGTATTTGATTTCTCTAACAGTATGTTTACACGAGAAGACCTTGTTAATGCACTTAAAAAAATGGTCTATGATTACAAGAAGCTGTCTTAGACATTCGAGGATGTCAAAGCTGAAAACGAGTGTCTGAAAGACAAGTCAGATGACGCAAGCTGTTTACATCTTGAAGATTCAGATATTCTAAAGACTGAGTTAAGTAAGCTGTAAAATGAGAAGGAATCTTTGAGATCCAAGTCCAATGATCCCCAGTCTGAAAATAATAGACTACATCTGGTGATGAGCTCTTGGAGAAAATATTATATTTCATTAGGCAAACTGCATGATGTCAAGAAACCATTTAATGATAGAACTGGACTGGGCTTTAGCTTTGGTGAAAGTAGCTCTAGTGATACCAATACTCAATCATATCTGACAGATGACAAGCTCAACAGAATGAGTTGTGTCAATTCCAGTATGATACATGACAGACTTGAATCGGTTAAGTATGATGACTAGATTATGTCTAAGCTGAACCAAAAGGGAAAGTCTGGTATAGGCTATGCTGAGCTTGAGAACTCCAAGCCTAGCTGACTAAAGAAAAGATTAGACAAGGACCGAGATAGGGCTGGTTCACAGTCATCTGATCTGCACCAGCAAAGGCGTAGTTCAGTAAAGGTGAGGAAGCAGAACAGAGCATACTAGCTCAGACGCGATCCGGATGGTCAAAATACAAAACCAAGGTTCAACAAATCACACAGTATTTCAGCACGCACCCTAGTGGACACATACACGGGAAAAACTGTCAATTTAATTCGAGTATGGGTCCCAAAAGGATTAAACCAATCTAGACCCAAGTGAAATTGGGTACCAAAATTTTGTTTTCTGATTGCAGAAATTCAAGAAGACTGAATGGTATCTAGACAATGGCTGTTCCAGACATATGACTGGAAATTCCAAGATGCTATCGGAAATCAAATACTCCAGAGGACCAAAAATTGTCTTCGTTGATAACTCAACAGGTGAAACTACTGGCAAAGGTAAGATTATCCATGATAACATAGTTATAAATGACGTACTACTTGTTGAGAATATGTGCTATAATCTTATAAGCATTAGTCAATTATGTGATCATGAGTATGTAGTTAATTTTCACAAACACACGTGCACAGTTCAGAATCTAGTTGGTATGACCGTCCTGACAGGACACAGATCAGGAAACACATGAATCATACAAATTTTAAAACTATAGCCAGTCTGTGTAAGCAGGATTTGGTCACCGGTTTGCCCAAGATTGATTTTACAAAGATAAATTGTGTTCAGTCTATCAGCTTGGAAAGCAAGTCCGATCCACTTTTAAGAACAAAGGCTATAACTCTTCTTCCCGGAGCTTGGAGCCGTTGCACATGGATCTTTTGGTCCTGTCCAGATATCCAGCTTAGGGGGAATGAAGTATATCCTTGTGATTGTTGATGATTACTCCAGGTTTACCTGGGTAATATTTTTAAAATCAAAGGAACAGACCGCGGACCAGCTGATCAAGATTTTAAACCATCTTC
Organism: Dorcoceras hygrometricum; assembly: GCA_001598015.1. Taxonomy (NCBI): domain Eukaryota; kingdom Viridiplantae; phylum Streptophyta; class Magnoliopsida; order Lamiales; family Gesneriaceae; genus Dorcoceras; species Dorcoceras hygrometricum. The sequence continues at coordinate 13,330 of KQ995374.1, forward strand.
AAAATGAAAAATCTTCTTCTATTGATCGAATTAGAAGTACTGCGTTTTTTAAAACCTTATCCTCCTATCTTTAACACAAGGGAATCCGGCATGAGTTGTCTGCGGCTAGATCTCCTCCACAGAATGGGCTCGCTGAGCGCCATAATCGTACTTTAAAAGAAGCCGCAAAAACTATGCTTGCTGATTCCGAGATTTCTCAAAACTTTTGGGCTGAAGCGGTGAAAACTGCATGCCATACACAGAAAAAATCAATGATTAACAAGAAACAGCAAAAGACACCTTATGAGATCTGGAATGGCAAGCAACCAAACATTTCATATTTTAAAGTTTTTGGTTGTCGCTGTTTCATTCATAGAAATGGTAAAATGCATTTAACAACTTTTTATGCATGATCTGACATTGGTATATTCTTTTTTATTCAACTGTTAGCAAAGCTTATCGTGTTTTCAATAATAGAACACTGACAATTTAAGAGTCAGTACATGTTAAATTTGATGAAGCTAGTTTTTCTTCGAATTCGGTTGCGTCTCTTAATGATATTAGCAACAGGTTAGAAGCTACTAATCGGCTTGAATCAAGTGATGATGAGTTACAGACCAGTAGAAGTTATTCAAGTTGAACTAGATCGGGAACAAGCTGGTGCAGAAAATGTGCAAGCTAGACCAGATTGCGAGCAAGCTGATCCAGCCCAGGAGCCAGCTGATGCAAATTCTATGCAAACTGACGGAAATCACGCACAAACTGATGCACCAAACATACCAGTATTCAACCTGGATGATGAGGATGAAGAATCTACTCAACCAGAAGAAGCAACAACCTCTACAGGCCTAGTCTCCGGTGGAATAAAATCATCCACCTGAGCTGGTCATTGGTAATCCTACTGACCTCTTAGGACACGAGTCCAGATGATAAACGAGTACTTTAATTAAGCATTCATCTCAAATTTGTAACCTAAGAAGATAGATGAGTCCTTAGCTGACCCAAGCTGGATAGAACTATGCAGGAAGAACTTAGCCAATTCGAACGTAGCAAGGTGTGTTAGTTCCTAGACCAATTAATCAGACTGTAATAGGAACTAAATGGGTCTTTAGGAATAAATTAGATGAAAATGGTAGAGTAGTGAGAAATAAGGCTAGACTAGTTGCCCAAGGCTATCCGCAGGAAGAAAAAATAGACTTTGATGAAACATTTGCACCTGTAGCCATATTAGAAGCAATACGCATCTTTCTCGCATATGCATCCTTTAAGAACTTTGATTTTAAAAGTGGATTCATAAACGGCATCCTAAACAAGGAAGTGTATGTTGCACAACCTCCTGGCTTCGTAGATCATACCAAACCAGATTACGTGTATAAACTGAATAAAGCTCTGTACGGTCTGAAACAAGCACGAAGATCTTGGTATGATACCCTGTCAAATTCTTAATCGAGCATGATTTTAATCTTGGATCAGTATATAAGACTCTTTTTAAGTTTTTTAAAAACAATCATGTCTTACTGGTTCAAATCTATGTTGATGATGCTATATTTGGTTCGACTAATCCTAAACTATGTGAAAAGTTTTCAAAGATGATGCAGGATAAATTCGAAATGAGAATGATGGGGGAGCTAACATTTTTCCTAGGAATACAAGTCAGACAGCTTGAGGATGGTATCTTCATCAATCAATCCAAATATACAAAGGAGTTTCTAAAGAAGTTTGGTATGGACAAATGTTCTCTAGCTGCTACCCCTATGAGTGCTACAATCAATCTAGACAAGGAAGAAGCTGGTTCTGCCATTGAGGTAACATTGTATCGTGGTATAATAGGCTCCCTGCTTTACCTTACTGCTAGCTGACCAGATATCATGTTTGCTGTCTGTATGTGTGCTAGATTCCAAATAGAGCCGAAACAATCACATTATATTGCTGTTAAAAGAATTTTGAAAAATTTTAAAGGAACTCCTAACGTGGGTCTTTGGTATCTCAAAGATTCCAACTTTCAATTGATCGGGTATAGTGATGCATATTATGCAGGTTGTAGCATTGACAAGCGTAGCACAATTGGAACATGCCAATTTCTATGAGGTCGTCTGAACTCATGGTTCAGTAAGAAGAAAACTTCAATTTCCACGTCCACGTTTGGAGACATCAGCTTAGAGGCAAACTCTTAGAGACGATCAGCTTTGGGATTTTCTATGTGAGTGTAATCGGGATTCGTATAGGGAGATTCTAGAAGCCCTGAGCTGGATCTTCGGAATTACGGGAAACAGACTGTGCTGGTTGGTGACGTTGGCTTGGGCGTAGGCTGATGGTGATGCACAGTAGAGACAAGATCTGTTCATGGTCTTCAGTTTTGGGATGAAAGTTGTTGGTGAAGAATCAGCTTTGAACGAGAGCTGACCGGTGTTGTGAAGCACGATCTGTTGAGATGCTCGCAAGCTGATTCTCGGCCCGTAAGCCGAAATGTACGCGAGAGCTGGAAAGTGTATGAGAGCTGACGGCTGGTTAAAGAACAGCTTAGGTCCTGAGCTGAACGGTGAGACTGTGCTGGATAGTTTGCCGTAGGCTGTAATGATGAGTCTAGGTAGATAGGATCACGGGTAGTGCCTGAGCTGTTAGAAGCTATCAGTCTGGTCTTAAGTCGAGTGAGGCGTACAACTTGGAGAGAGAGTTTTCCGGATCACCCTGTGAGCTGAACTGAACCTTGTAAGCTGAATAGAGCATAGGGAGCCGAATGCTCTGAGCTGTCGGGGCGCTTAAGCCGAGTGAGGCGTACAACTTGGAGAGAGAGTTTTCCGGATCACCCTATGAGCTGAACTGAACCTTGTAAGCTGAATAGAGAATAGGGAGCCGAATTCTCTGAGCTGTCGGGGCGAGCAAGTTGAGCGGGTAACGAAATCTGATGGTTGCACGAGAGCTGTTTTCTGAGAGTGATCTGCCTAGTAGCGTAATCTGTTGAGGCCGTGATCTGCCGATGCGTAAGCTGAGTGATGTCTTCATGCCTAAGCTGGGACGGTTCTAGGGTCTGAGCTGGCTTAAGGCGCTGTAGGGGAGACCAGATCAGGGAGCGTGAGCTGAACGGAGGTGTGCGGTCTAAGATGGGTATGAAAACTGTCCGAAATTGCCCGAGCTGAGTTTTTGAGCATTGAATAAGCTGAAGCTGTGCTGATTTCACTTTAGGCGAGAGCTGTGGGGCGACTAATATACATATACCCTTTATGGACCGACACTTAGCCATTTTATATACACCTCACAATATTTATCCTCTCTCGATAATATCTCCCAGGAAACCCTCGCTAGTACCATTCACTGTCGTCTCCTTCCTTCGATTTCCGGAGCTTGACGGGTTGGATTTGAGCAAGAGTGATACCGTTGGAAGCATATGTTCGAGAATTTCATCTCAGTACCAGTTTGGGGACCGATAGCGACTAGAGCAGAGAAGCCGAAAGGAGCTGGAGCTTACGATTTTAGAACTTTCGTTCTTGTGTGAGCTTTGTTTGTGTTTTATAGCTCTCTTGAGTTTTTGGACCACAGTTGGTGGCCCGAGCAGTTGGCCGAGAGCTAGGGTGTGAATTGATAGCTTGCTGTTTCAACCGTGTGTTGGATTTGTGGCTATGTGGGAATATTGGAGCAAAGGAACGAATCGAGCTTGTGTTTTACAGCTTGGGACAAGAATGTGAGCATAGTGGCTATAGGATGAACTGCCTTAGCTTTTCGTGTATATGCTAGGTGTGATTTCTGTTATGCTTGTGCTGAGTAGCCGAGCTATTTTCTGCTGTGTTATGCCTGCTGTATCTAAGCTGTTTACGTGTTGTTATGACGTAGTTGCTATGCGCGAGCTGTGTGGCTGTGCTGCTTGTTTGTTGTCGTGCTGTTGGTTGTGAGCTAATTTTCGCAACCTAGAATCGCATGGTAGAACCTGATCTGTGTTGTTTATTTCTTGCGATCACGTTTATATAGCTGCTACGTATGCTATTCTGTACTGATACGCTTACCGTGCTGGGAAGGTTTCACCCTGAAACCATGGGACGGTTACCTTGCACCACTTGTGGCCTAACACGAGACCTATGGTTCTGCAGTCCCTCCTCAATGTCAATAGCCTTGTCCACCGCTTCTGCATAGCTAGCCGGTGAACTCGCCAGTACCAACGAATACAACTCTTCATTCAACCCTTCCAAGAACTTGTTCCTCTTTTCCCTCTCTCGGCCAGAAACATGCGTGACATACGCAAGAAGAGAAGAAAACTTCTGGGCACACTCTCCTACAAACAGAGATCCCTGAACCAGATTATCAAACTCACGATCCCTGGCGTTTACAAAGGATTCCGGAACATACTCCTGACGAAAGGCAGTACAAAAGCTGTTCCACGAGATCCCTACTCCAGTCTCCTCAAGAGTCCTCGAAGCGCCTCTCCACCAACGCTCCACATTCCTCCTCAACTGAAACGTATCTAGACTCATCCTATGCTCATCATCATACCCGACATGATCAAACAACCCGGTAATATGCTGCAACCAGGATCCACATCAGAACTAGGCTCATCACCATTAAACGTCTATGGATTCATCCGCTGAAACCTCTCCATAACAAGTTCCATGTCGTCCACACGGGCTGCCAGCTCATCTACCTCATCTTCGACCTGTCTGGTACGTCTACGACTAGGGATAAATATGCTGATCCTCATCGTTTTGACCCTCGGATTCCTGCTGAAACTGCCCTCTACCTCTACCCCTACGTCTAGGCGGCATCTAGGAAGATACTAAGAGGGTAAGATCACACAGCAAGAAATATATCACAGAACAAGTAAATCACGTAGTCATGCACATGCAAAAAGCAACACTGTGCCTAGACTCAAGTGTAATCAAAAGAAATCTAGCTTATCCTAGCTTAAGCTCTGATACCAAAAATGTCAGGCCTCGTGCACAAACACAGAGTTAAACCACGCAAACACTAGCGGAAGCAATAAAATAGTGGTTAAATTTTTCGCTTGGCCTGACGGAAAGATAACATAATTTAAAATACAACAATACTCAAATTATCCCAGTTTTTAAAATCACTCAATACAACAGTACATCATTCAACAGATACAAGTACTACAGAATGCAACTGGAATACAATAAAGCACGGGGCACTCCCCGGCTAACAGTGCCTATACATATATGCTATACGCTAACTGGGACACTCTAACCACCTCCTGGGGCACCTCCAGCTGGGTCAACTCCACGACCAGCCGAGTAACCATGGTAACCTGAAATCCCATACACATGCATACAACACCAGCCCCAGAGGGACATGGGGTCAAACCCCAGTATGGAGAGCAATATAAAACAGCTAATGGAAAGAAACAGATAATATGAAAATTTATGCATGAGAACAAGGCTACAACCGAAACATAGGGAGCCAAAGAATCTCAAGGAACTGCTTCACAACATATACGAATCAACTGAGCAACAGTTGCCACGAGGTGTGTGAGTATATGGGAGATACCCACTCGTCTCAACACACGGCACCAGATGCAAAACATAGCTCAACCCGCCGTTTCCCAACTCATGAGAAGTGGGAGCTACCCACTCCGCTCATAGTGGCTAACAGATCCCAGCAGGGAGATGAGGTATACGGGAGTTACCCGCTCGTCCTCAAAAGGCATCCTGGTATGCACAGATCAATACAACAATGCACGAAAGGCATGAATACAACAGATCTGAGCTCAATATGATAAATGCGTGTATGCAACAGATAAAATGTCCAACACAGAACATATACAACGAAGCAAAGCATACACAGCAGCAAGCATAATCACCCATGCTCAATCCAAAGCTGTAAAACAAGCTCACATCCGTACCTCGAGATCTTCTGAGCTATAATTACCACAAACAGTCCCAAGCAACACCGATATCTCACCTTCTAAGTCAAACATAGACACTAGCTCAGGGACAGTAGAACAGAAACTACGAATTTGGGAGCTACGAGCTCAACCAAATCTTTCCTATCCTTCTAACACAACAGAAGGCTCTAAATGAAGCACAAGGTAAGATTTTTAACACTTACCCAACAAGCTACCTCAACGACAGTCAAAATCCGACGCTTATGCTAACAGACTAGAGAAGGGAGATGTCTTTGCACACATCTCCAGCTTCACGCAAGCTTCCAGAAGCAGTACCAAACGAATAGTCTTAGCAAGAGAGTCCAGCGCTACCACATTACTTCAATCGGAGCTATCTACCGTCGTCAATCGGAGAAGATAAGGTTCGGTGAACAGTAGCTAGGGTATCGCGACAGGATTCGCTCACGGGAAATATTCTAAGTGTCGGGGCTGAATAATCAAGAACAAAGGCAAGGTTCTCTATATAAAGGTCAGATCTGCTCAAATATGAAGAACCATACTACCGACAACTTGAGTCTCAAAGCTGATTTCCCACTCGAATCTGAATCTCACTACAGATCTGTCTCTACGCCAAGACAGGTCTTGACTCATCAAAACGATGTCACACAAAGTATACTGTTTCATCTAGGCACGTCACCCGCCACTCAAATCTGAAATTCTAACCAGCATCACAACACTCAGATCCTATCGAAATCTGAAGACCAACACCTCAAATCTGAATCTTGCTCGCTAAACGAAAACGTTGTCGTTCCAACTAATCCAAACGACGTAGTTTAGCTACTCGCTACAGAAATACACTAGCATACTCACATCTGCCCAGCGACAACAGATTCCATCACTACTGATGAACACAATCACTAACACCCACATCTGATCAGTTCTCACAGGAAAACTCCAGCTCTCCAGATCTGTTCCAAGGACTTAAACGACCCGGTAGCTTCACCAAGCATACCAACTCAAATCTGGTTCATCCCAGATCTGCTCAAGCCCAAATCTGGTCTATTTTAACTCGATTAATTAACTCAATTAATCTTATTAAACTTTTGGGTCTCACAATGTCCCTCTGGTGCTGGTTGTTTTGTTGCCTGTGTGTGTTTTAGGTTATCATGGTTTCTCAGCTGGACGTGGAGTTGATCCAGCTGGTAGTGCCTCGGGTGGTAGATAGAGTGTCCCAGTTATATATAGTATATTCATGTATTAGTGTATTGTATCTATGTTGAGCAAGAGACTCATCATGGATCCTTTAGTTTGTTAATTGGGAGTCACTCTATGTTTGTATTGTTGTTGGTTATTGTATTGGGTTTTCAGTTGTTGGAAAACCAGTATTTTGGATATCAATGTATTTTTAACTTATGTTTTCTAACTCAGACCAAAGCGAAAAATTTTAGCTACTATTTTTAATGCTTCTGCTATTGTTTATTACGTGTTTAACTCTGTGTTGTGCACCGAGCCTGACACACGCTCCTTGGTGTTGTAGTACAACTCGGGGATGTATTCTTGACAAAAGGCAGCACAGAAACTATCCCACTTGATCACCACTCCCGCCTCGGTCATCGCTTGGGAAGCACCTTTCCACCAAAGCTGCGCCTGATCCCTCAACTGGAAAGTCGCCAGACTCAGTCTTGTCTCATCCTCGTACTTCACACGATCAAACAGACCCACCATGTGCACAAACCAACCCTCGGCTGCAAGACCACCTTCGGCACCATTGAAGTAGGAGGGTTCATCCGCTGGAACTTAGCCAGAACTAGCTCCATACTACTCACTCGTCGAGTTAATGGCTCCACCTCAACCTTAGCCTGTCTAGAACGATGGCGCAAAGGAACATCCGGCTGAGCGAAATCCTCCTCACTATCTGAAACTATCGGCTCGTCTACGACCTGCCTACCAGCTCTACCTATACCTATCCTCGGCAGCATCTAAGAGGTACATCAGAGATAAGCACAAACAAAGCAGGTAATCATGTAGTCAAGCAAATGCAGGAGGACAAACACAGTGCCTAGACTCGAATGTGATAGAAAAATGAGATTATCCCAGTTTAAGCTCTGATACCAAAATTTCAGGCCCGATTCTCTAAACACAGAGATAGCACGTAAAACAGGAAGCTGAAAAGCAGGTAAAATTTTTATTTTTTACGTACTGAAAATATAACATTCAACATAAGTTTATACTCAAAATAAGGCTTTTTGAATCAAAAGCCGCAGCAACAACAACTACTACAAAAAATATACATGCAACTCAATCAAGTCAAATACAAACAACTACACAGGGCATTCCCTGGCAATGACTCGATATATCATATATACATAACTGGGAACTCACACCTGGGACTGCACCAGCTGACTATCTAAAAAAGGTCTGCAATGGCCACATGACCAAAGCAGCCCCAAGGGAAAACAAACGAGGTCAAACCTCAGTACGAAGAGCAAATCATCAACAACTATCATATAAAGCATGAAACAAGTGTCGTGCAATGCATTGACTCATGGGAAACAAGCACAGCGACTTAGCTGGCAATCACGACTCACTAAAAGACTCCTAGGCACGACGTCTCAGCCGGCCAATCAAAAAACAACCGAGAAGGACTCCCAGGCACGACGTCTCAGCCAGCCATTCAACCAACAACAGTGGCCACTACACGTATGAGGGTGAGGGCATTACCTGGTCACCTCACACGCAGTACCCATTCTCCATCAGCCTCAACCCTATTGATGCCTCTCAGCTCTCTGGGGAAGGGAAATCACCCACTCCAACTCATGGTGACACCAATCATCACAACGGGGATACGAGATCACGGTACTATCACATCACCATCAGGTTCTCAAGGAAAGATGGCTCAATATGCTATGACAGTATGTAGTATCAGCAAGCTCATGCAACGTCATACAATTAAACACATGCAATCATCAGTGAAGTCCTCTCATCCACCCCAGTAGCAGGTAGCCCAACAGTCTGGACATTAGAGGTTTAGACCTCGTGGTCGTCAGTTCAAGAAGAAGTCTGGTTCTAGTTCTTCTGGCTCGGGTAGTTCTAGTAGTCGGTCGTTCTTCTTTTCCGGTTCAGCAGTAGAGGTTAGGGGAGCCGTAGTTTAGGCCGTTCCAGCAGCCTGGTCCTTCGCGGTTTGGACAGTCTTCCCAGCCTCAGGTTTCAGGACCTCAGTTTGCCCAAGTGAATGCCATGACGAGGGAGCAAGCGGAGGGCACGCCAACGGGAGTGATCGCAGGTACTTGCTTTTTTTTATTTTCCTACACGTGTGTTGTTTGATACAGGAGCATCACATTCGTTTATTTTTTATGCATTTGTAGTTGAGCAAGGTTTGCATACCACTTCTTTGTGTGATGTCGTGTCTGTTGCGACTCCTGTCGACGTGAGCCTGTACTCCCAAGAGATTTTGTTGAATGGCGTTCTTAGGTTTGGTGAGAATGTGTTGTTAGCAAACCTGATTAGGCTTGTGATGTGGGATTTCGATTGCATAGTGGGAATGAATGTGTTGTCTGGTTATAGAGCCACCGTGGATTGTTTCAATGGAGTTGTGCGCTTTAGGCCTCAGTCTGGAGAGAAGTGGGACTTCTATGGCCTACATTCCCGATCGAAGATTCTTTTAGTCTCTGCGATGGAGATGTTTAGCCTGTTGTCGTTAGAGAACGCTGGATTTATGATCTATGCTTTGGATGCGTCTTCTTCTTCGCGCATAGAAATTATCGACGTTCCCGTTGTTCGAAATTTCCCAGATGTGTTTCCGGAGGAGATTCCTGGTTTTCCTCCAAAGAGGGAGATAGAGCATTGAGTTGGTACCTGGTACAGCTCCGATCTCGCGTGCCCCTTTTCGTTTAGCACCTGCTGAGTTGAGGGAGCTTAAGGTTCAGCTTAGTGATTTGCGGGATAAGGGTTTCATTAGGCCGAGCATGTCACCTTGGGGAGCGCCAATTTTGCTTGTCAAGAAGAAGGGTGGGTCGATGAGGATGTGTATCGACTTTAGGCAACTGAATAAGGTGAGAGTGAAGAATAAGTACCCTTTGCCGAGGATCGACGACTTGTTTGATCAGCTTTAGGGTTTGGCAGTGTTTTATAAGATCGATCTGCGTTCGGGGTACCATCAGTTGTGCATTCGAGAGCAAGATGTTGCGAAGACTGTGTTTCGTACGAGGTACGGGCATTATGAGTTTTTAGTTATGCCTTTTGGTTTGATGAATTCCCCCGTGGTTTTCATGGACTTGATGAACCGAGTCTTTAGAGAGTTCATCGATCAATTTGTGATTGTGTTTATCGATGACATTTTGGTGTACTC
>KQ995374.1:43049-67854 GCA_001598015.1 Dorcoceras hygrometricum
TACAAGATCAGCAGGCGCTGTTTTGACAACCATTAAAAATTTTGCGCACTGCTAATACTTGAGCTGCAATAGCTCGTTGTTCTTGAACATATAAAATTACGAAGAGCAGAGCACCGGAGACAGATCTGGTATGATTTAAAAATCATGCGGAAAATACCAGAACTGAATCCTATATTTTAAAACAACTCAAACAGATTTATGTACAACATAAATCTGTTCGAGACTTGTGTGCTTGTGTGCTACTTGAAATGTTATGCGATGTTAAGATGCTAAGCAAGTGCTGATTTGTGTTTATGCGTGCGTGCTGAATGCGATGTGCTGAATTATAAACGTGCAATGCTAAAGTAAATGCTTGCTGAATGAATAACAGAACACGATACAAAACACAGCATATTTGTTTATGGAAGTTCGGATATCAACATCCTACATCCGATATTAAGGATCAAAAAGAAAATCAGCAGGCGCTGTTTTGTCAAACATTGAAAATTTTGCGCGCTGCCGATACTAACTTGAGCTGCAATATCTCGTTGTTCTTGAACATATAAGAAGAGCAGAGCACCGGAGACAGATCTGGTATGATTTAAAAATCATGCGGAAAATACCAGAACTGAATCCTATATTTTAAAACAACTCAAACAGATTTATGTACAACATAAATCTGTTCGAGACTTGTGTGCTTGTGTGCTACTTGAAATGTTATGCGATGTTAAGATGCTAAGCAAGTGCTGATTTGTGTTTATGCGTGCGTGCTGAATGCGATGTGCTGAATTATAAACGTGCAATGCTAAAGTAAATGCTTGCTGAATGAATAACAGAACACGATACAAAACACAGCATATTTGTTTATGGAAGTTCGGATATCAACATCCTACATCTCCCCTTCTTCCACCTCGGAAGGCTCCACTAGAAGATTTGATCTTACAACTGCGTGTACAGACCCAATCCCACAACCAGCAGCTGTGAGAACTCCTAGACTCCTCAAATGCACAAACAGCCGCAGCTGTGTGACTGACTACATACACATGAGTTTTACGTCTTCGTGCTTGGACGGGAACTGTGAACAGATTTCGAGATTCATTCACAGATAGATGTGAATGAATCCGGGTGTGTGAGATTGATACATTGTAGCTCTCAAACTCTCTGTTTTTCTCACACACGAGGGACATGCTCTAACAAGCTAATCTAGACTCAGCAATCGACTCTCGTGAAAGGCTCTTCTCTAATGGCGGTCGATTGCTTCGTCTATCTCTTTATTTTCCCTCTCGTTGGTGCACTGTATATTCAATGTATTTCTGCCACAGTATGTAGTTGCACCAACGTCGTCTCTCAACTGGACGAACTGCTCACCGTGTTCTTCTTCAATGGCGCTTCTTTGTATATAAAGCCTCTGTTGAATTTCTTCCCGTTGGATAGCTTCCAAAACTGTTCAGCGCTTCAACTGGCTAATTTGTCTTCTTTCCATTTTAGTGCAACGCTTCTCTGTAAAGTACCAACAGGAGAACAGTACTTGCGTCCTTTTCTTTTGCAGGCTTCTTGTCGTTTTTGCCATTTGAATTTCGCTCAGCAGTTGACATCCAGCTTTGATATCTCTTTGTAAGTTGTCAACTGCTTCGCTGCTGAATCATTCTTCAACTGCTGCGCTTTGCTACTTCTTCTTTTCTTGCGTCTGGGAATCCATGTCGACTGGATGCAAAGCTTGCGACTGGTTGATTAGCAACAGCTGATTCATATAAGCTCTTCGACTGGATGCTGCTGTTGCTTGCGTCTGGTTCATCAATTGCTTCGCCTGAATCTTCTTCAACAACAATAGATTGCGACTGGTTAACAACGCAAACTCTTCCTGCTGAATCGTTAGTGCAAGAGAAAAACGCTGTCGTATCAACTTATGTAAACGACATCGTTTTGCTATCGCTTATCTCCAAATAGCATCTGCTGGTGAACAGTAGCTTGCGACTGGATTGCCTCCTCTACGACGTCGCTTCCTCTTGTGTCTGGATGCAAGCTACCTGCTGATTCTTGCGACTGCTCACTCATACCATCTGCTGAATATGATGACGTCACCGATGACGTCATCAACGCTAATCCATCTGCTGATTCTCCAGCACGGCGTCGCATCATCTCTTTCGCTTCTCTTCATCTGCTGATCGCTTCTACTGTAGCTTCCTGCTGAATGATGACGTCACTGCTGATGTCATCTACTCTTTTACGCTCCAGCTGATTTCTTCATCAATCCAGCTCCAGCTCCAGCTTGCAATTCTTCTTCTTCTTGAATGCGACTGTTAATAGATTCATCAACAGTACTTATAATTGGAATCTTCTTCTTCAACGTAATTCTCCAAAGCACTTCTCAATTACCATGTACCAGCTGGTTCAACTTTGCTTTTTAACGCTTAATGCTAATCCAGTTGCCCATTTCATGAGCACCAAACCATCTGCTGATCGTTTATGTCGTGAACCATCGGCTGGACAAATACAGCTGCTGCTGATCGTCTTCTTCGTTCCTAAAACCTGTACGCTTAAGTGGAATTGTTAGAAACACAATAATAGGTTTTGTGTAATTCAAAACTTAATCAGGATCTGTCAAAACAGATCCAACAGTAATCAGCTGTTGGTTAGCGATCAGCAGTGGCTAGCGAGTGACGTGTTCTGTGGTGACGTGTCCCTCTCTCTGTGCGACGTCGTTTTGTTTAGTTATTCGCTGTTTAGCGATAGGGCATAGCTGATGCGAGATTTCAGCTGTTGGTTGGGAATATTAGTTGTGACAACTGAGATTGTAGGTGGACCTGTTTCTCAGTAGTCAGTTGTGATTTCAAATAGGGGACTTAGCTGCTGATCTCTATTATTGTTTCCCTGACACTTAGAAATATTTTCCGTGAACCTTATCTTGTCGCGATACCCTAGTTACTGTTCACAGTAATCTTCTTCGTTTCAATTGTCGTCGGTAGGTAGCTCCGACGAGAGTGAGAGTGGCAGTGTTGGACTCCTCTGCTAAGAAGATTCGTTGTATACCTCTTTAGAAGGCTTTGGAGGAGGTGGAAGAGGATCGCAGGATCGCTAAGACATCTCCCTTCTCTAGTCTATTAGCATAAGCGTCGGATTTCGCATCCTATCCTAGCTTGTTGGGGTAAGTAAAGATTCTACCTTTAAGCTTTCTTAGAGCTTTTCGTTCAGTTAGGAAGGTAGATAAAGGCTGGTGGAGTGGTAGCTCCAAACTGCTGTTGTTTTATATTTCGTTCTTTGAGAAGTAGCTTGTGTTGGCTTAGCAGGTGGTGGATCTGTGTTGCTCGGACTTCGTTGTGGCAGCTGCGTGTGGTAATTGTAGCTCAGTAGTAGAGGTGCGGATGTTGAGCTTGTATTACGGCTTGGAATTGGCATGGATATTATGTGTTTGCTGTGTATGCATTGCTTGTTGTTTATGTGCTGGTTCAACTGTTTCATTGCATACGCATTGTCATTTCCTTTCAGCTGTTGTAGCCGTGCCTTGTTGTGTTGCATCTGTTTATACCAGGATGCGAGGGCGAGCGGCAATACCGCACTCTCATCTCGATGCTGGGATCTGTTAGCCACCATGCGCCGAGTGGTTGACTACCATAGTTCATGGGTTGGGCAACGGCAGATAGAGCTGTTGATGCATCTGGTATTCGGGTGTGGTGTAAAGATGAGTGGGTAATTCCCATATGCTTGTACACACACCGTAGCCACCTTTCCTTACAGAATCTGTTGTCAGCTGATGAGCTTTGCTTGAGTTCCTTGGCTCCCTTCCGTTAGTGCAAGAGCATAATGCTGTCGTATCAACTTATGTAAACGACATCGTTTTGCTATCGCTTATCTTCAAATAGCATCTGCTGGTGAACAGTAGCTTGCGACTGGATTGCCTCCTCTACGACGTCGCTTCCTCTTGTGTCTGGATGCAAGCTACCTGCTGATTCTTGCGACTGCTCACTCAAACCATCTACTGAATATGATGACGTCACCGATGACGTCATCAACGCTAATCCATCTGCTGATTCTCCAGCACGGCGTCGTATCATCTCTTTCGCTTCTCTTCATCTGCTGATCGCTTCTACTTTAGCTTCCTGCTGATGTCATCTACTCTTTTACGCTCCAGCTGATTTCTTCATCAATCCAGCTCCAGCTCCAGCTTGCAATTCTTCTTCTTCTTGAATAGCGACTGTTAATAGATTCATCAACAGTACTTATAATTGGAATCTTCTTCTTCGACGTAATTCTCCAGCGCACTTCTCAATTACATGTACCAGCTGGTTCACTTTGCTTTTTAACGCTAGCAGCTGGTTGTCATCGTTCCAGCTGGTTCACCATGCTCCAGCTGGTTCAACTTGGCCTTCGCCTGATTACGAACAGCTGATATAACTCTGGACGTCTCCATTGCTAATCCAGCTGCCCATTTCATGAGCACCAAACCATCTGCTGATCGTTTATGTCGTGAACCATCGGCTGGACAAATACAGCTGCTGCTGATCGTCTTCTTCGTTCCTAAAACCTGTACGCTTAAGTGGAATTGTTAGAAACACAATAATAGGTTTTGTGTAATTCAAAACTTAATCAGGATCTGTCAAAACAGATCCAACATCGGCTCTGATACCAACTGTAGCACCACAGATTTAACAACTGTCCCCTCGACACCAAAACTGATCTTTTCAGCTTGTTTTGTCCTCACTTGCACGCACCCTGAGAAACTTCTCAGGAGGTCACCCATCCCAAAATTGTCCCAAGTCAAGCACGCTTAATTTTGGAGTTCTTAAGTGATGAGCTATCGAAAAAAAGATGCACCTTGTTGGTAATAGTAGTACCAATTCTTATAAGCCTCCTCAACTAACCTCAATTACATCTATAACTTTCCAGTCTCGTAATCCCTCTCATTTTGGTGTGGGATCGGTTCATTCATGTGCCCCTTCGCCTCTAGAAGCCTGCCATGAGCCGCTCATTGTCCGTGCAACCTCTTGGCACCGGAGATCACTCCCCGCCCTCTTTTGAGCCCCAAAACATCACAACATATATTATATCTATATAATGAGATAACGGAAAATGAATTTGATATCCCTACGCAAGAAACCTCGGATCTGAACGGACCTCAAAACTCCAGAGATTGAGCGGGTCATACCCTGCCCAAGCAGATCTCAGAATTCCAGAACTCGAGCAGTTCATACTTGCCCGAATGGATCTCAAAACTCCAGAGCTCGGACAGGTCATATGTCCGAACAGCCACAAAACTCCAGAGTTCAAGCAGGTCATACCCTGCCCGAATAGACCTCAGAATTCTAGATCTCGGGCACATGATACCCTGACTGAACATACCTTAGAACTCGAGAGCTCGAGCAGGTAATACATACCCAAACATACCTCAGAACTCTAGAGTTTGTGCAGGTCATACCCTGTCCGAGTAGACCTTAGAATACCCTAGCAGGATTTGATATTCTCGAGTCAACTCATCTCATCTGGTATCCAAACGCGGTATTTATGCCTCTAAAAGTGGACATCTTGTCTCGAGGAGTCGTGGCAAAAATCACTCCTTGAGATGTGGTCAATTCAGGTATGGCACAAGGCGGATATCTCACCTAAGCACATCAATAGTCCGGTAAATTGCTCAATTAATCGCCTAACTCCTCTATAAAAGGACAAGTACTCCTCACTTTGCACTCACTTACAATTGGACAAGCTCTTAGTTTTTACATATTCTCTTGTTCTCTTCTCTCCCGACCACTCAACCACTAGACCTAACTCAAGTATTGGAAGGGCTTCATCGAAAATACTTCTGATGTCCTATAACTAGTTTTTGTGATTTTAGGTCTCCCGACGTAGCACATTTTCATTCAATTGTTCAAGCATATCCTGAGGTGTATTCTCTCGAGGACCAGACCTGGTGGTATCTCGATGTGTATTCTCCCAAGGATCGGATCGGATGGTATCTCGAGGTGTATTCTCTTGAAGACTAGATCTAATGGCAGCTCGTTGCGCCTGAGCAAAAATTCAGTTACATCAAATTTAATTTATATTGAATTTTTTCTAACAAAGGAGTTGATGTACAAATATTGATGTGCACGTAATATAACTCATAACTCAACTATCAGAGTTAAGATGATTATATTTTATTCAATTTTCATCCGACAACTCGTAACACAAGTACCCATCTCATATGTCCACTATCCGCATGTACAATTTTATCGTTACTTTAGAACCAAACTTTTGTCGCTTTACCAAAAAAAACTATAGTCGGTGATAACGATGCAACTCCAATATTTTAAATCATATAGCAATTCAAGCGTAACAGTTTGATCACTCTACCTAGCAGGGGTAATTATTGCACTCCAACAATCTCCTCCCCAATAATTGCACTCCTTGCAATCAATGAGAATCGAACCCGTGACCTTTACTCTGATACCAATTGTAGGACCAAGCGCTTGCCGCTTTAACAAAAGCTATAGCTGGTGGTAACGGTGCAACTCCAATCTTTTAAATCGTATAAAACTCAAGCGACACGGTTCGATCGCTCTATCAGTGTGGTAATTGTAGCTCAGTAGTAGAGGTGCGGATGTTGAGCTTGTATTACGGCTTGGAATTGGCATGGATATTATGTGTTTGCTGTGTATGCATTGCTTGTTGTTTATGTGCTGGTTCAACTGTTTCATTGCATACGCATTGTCATTTCCTTTCAGCTGTTGTAGCCGTGCCTTGTTGTGTTGCATCTGTTTATACCAGGATGCGAGGGCGAGCGGCAATACCGCACTCTCATCTCGATGCTGGGATCTGTTAGCCACCATGCGCCGAGTGGTTGACTACCATAGTTCATGGGTTGGGCAACGGCAGATAGAGCTGTTGATGCATCTGGTATTCGGGTGTGGTGTAAAGATGAGTGGGTAATTCCCATATGCTTGTACACACACCGTGGCCACCTTTCCTTACAGAATCAGTTGTCAGCTGATGAGCTGTGCTTGAGTTCCTTGGCTCCCTTCCTTGGTTGAAGCCTACGGCTTTTGTCCTGTTTCTCATGCATAGCATCTGCATTATGTCGGTTGCTGTTCATAGCTGTTGTATAGTTGCTCTCCATACTGGGTTGACCCCGAGGTCCCTCTGGGGCTGTTGTGTTTGTTTTCCTGTTTGCTGTTCAGGTTTTCTAGGAATTGCAGCTGGTCGAGGTTTTGATCCAGCTGGTGGTGCCCCAGGAGGTGGTTAGAGTGTCCCAGTTATGTACAGTATTTATATGCACTGGTATCACTGCGGGTGGGATGTCCCGGGTGATGCTTAGTCTTATATGGCTAGTAGTCTATCAGTACTTTTGTTGTAGTCAGCCGTTGGGCAGTTGTTGTATTTGAATGTTTGTATTGTTGTGGATTTATAAAACTGGAAATATTTTGAGTATCTTGTATTTTAAATTATCTGTTTAAAATCCGTCAGGCCTAAGCGAAACTTTTAAGCCACTTTTTGTTATGCTTCCGCTAGTTTTGTGTGGTTTTACTCGGATGAATGCACGAGGCCTGACATTTTTGGTATCAGAGCTTAAGCTGGGATAAGCTCGATTTCTTTGATCATACTTGAGTCTAGGCACAGTGTTGTGTGTTGCTTGTGTTTGACTATGTGATTTATGTGCTGCATATTGTTTGCTTTATGAGATTTCTATGCTGTATCTGTGCTGTGTTATCTTATCCTGTTTAGTGCCTTCATAGATGCCGCCTAGACGTAGGGGTAGAGGTAGGGAGCAGTTTCAGGAATCTGAAGGTCAGAACGAGGATCGGCGTAGTGTTCCTCTTCGTGGTCGTGGTAGGCGTATAGAGGATGAGGTTGACGACTTGACAGCCCGAGTGGACAGCATGGAAATTGTGATGGCGAGGTTCCAAAGGATGAGTCCCCAGGTTTTCAACGGTGATGAATCTAGTGCTGCGGACTCTTGGTTACAGCATATCACGGGTCTGTTCGACCGTGTGCAGTATGATGACAGACCTAGGTTGAGTTTGGCGACTTTCCAGCTTAGGAAAGGTGCGGAGCGTTGGTGGAGAGGCGCTTCGAGGACGCTAGAGGAGACCGGTGTGGGGATTACTTGGGACAGCTTTTGTGTTGCTTTTCGGCAGGAGTACGTTCCGGAGTCGTACGTGAACGCTCGTGAGCGAGAGTTCGATAACTTGGAGCAAGGTACTATCTCTTTGCAGGACTATGCTCGGTTGTTTTCTTCTCTTTTGGCATATGTTCCGCATGTTGCTGGCCGAGAGAGGGCCAAGAGGACTAAGTTTCTTGAGGGTTTGAACGAGGAGTTGTATTCCTTGGTGTTGACGAGCAAACCGAAGAGCTATGCCGAAGCAGTGGATAATGCGATCGACATAGAAGAAGGTATGCGGAACCGGAGGTCTCGTGCTAGGCCTCAGGGTGCTCAGGGTGTTCGTCCCGCTGTTTAGGGAGCGCAGTCTTCCCAGTCTTCGCAGTCAGCCCATCAGCCCCAACAGCAGCAGTTAGCACAGCAGTCTGGTCGCCAGAGGTTTAGACCTCATGGCCAGCAGTTCAAGAAGAAGTACGGATCGATGAGGATGTGCATCGACTTTAGGCAGTTGAACAAGGCTACCGTGAAGAATAAGTACCCGTTGCCTAGGATCGATTATTTGTTTGACCAGTTGCAAGGGTCTGCGTTTTATTCGAAGATCGATCTGTGTTCGGGGTACAATCAGTTGCGCATCCGAGAAGCTGATGTTTCGAAAACTGCTTTTGTACGAGGTACGGGCATTATGAGTTTTTGGTTATGCCGTTTGGTTTGACGAATGCCCCTGCAGTTTTCATGGATTTGATGAATAGAGTCTTTAGAGAGTTCATCGATAAGTTTGTGATAGTGTTCATTGATGACATCCTGGTGTACTCTAAGACCCTTATGGAGCATAAGGAGCATTTGAGAGTTGTTCTCCAAACTCTTCGAGACTCGCAGCTGTATGCCAAGTTTTCCATGTGCGAGTTTTGGCTGGATGGATTTGTGTTTCTGGGTCATGAGATTTCAGCGGATGGCATTTCTGTAGATCCCAGTAAGGTAGATGCTGTTTTGAACTGGGAGCGCCCTAGGAATGTGTCTGAGGTTCGTAGTTTCTTGGGTTTGGATGGCTATTACCGTCATTTTATAGAACGTTTCTCTAGTATAGCTAGGCCGATGACTCAGCTGACTCAGAAAGATAAGCGGTTTGTCTGGACTGAGCAATGCGAGAATAATTTTCTCTTGCTCAAGGAGAAGTTGACTTCTGCGCCTGTCTTGGCTTTGCCGTCTGGTTCTGGTGGATTCGTTGTTTGTTCTGATGCTTCGCTCAATGGATTGGGCTGTGTGTTGATGCAGCATGGTCGAGTCATTGCCTATGCTTCACTGTAGCTGAAACCGCATGAGGCTCGATACCCAGTTCATGATTTAGAGCTAGCAGCTGTGGTCTTTGCGTTGAAGATTTGGCGCCACTATCTGTATGGCGAGCAGTTTGTGGTGTATTCGGGCCACAAGGGTTTTCAATATCTGTTTTTGCAGCCTGATTTGAATATGAGACAGCGAAGATGGATGGAGCTGCTTAAGGATTTTGATTGTGAGATCAAATATCAGCCTGGGAAAGTGAATGTAGTGGCTGATGCATTGAGCAGAAAGGCTCAAGGAGATATGCTTGCATCGTTGTATGTTTCTAAAGACCGTGAGCATCTTAGCACTACTGGTTGGAGGTTTTACCCAGCTGATGATTATGTTGTGGTGTCTTCTTTCGAAGTGGAGCCACAGCTTGTTTCGAGCATTAGAGCTGCTCAAAGGACAGATCCTTCTATCCATGAGTTGAAGTTGAAGGTTAGGGCTGGACAGCTTGAGGACTATTCTGTCTCAATTGATGGTTGTTTCATTTCCGTGGTCGGTTGGTTGTGCCCAATCTGATAGATCTTAAGGAGGAGATCCTTAGAGAAGCGCATTGCAGTAGACACAGTGTTCATCCAGGTGCACGGAAGATGTACCATGCGGTGAAGCCGCACTTCTGGTGGGCTGGTTTGAAAAGAGACGTGGGTGGTTTTGTTGCTCGTTGCTTGAACTGTCAGAAGGTTACGGCTGAAAGGATGAGACATGGTGGTCTGTTGCAGAGTTTAGAAGTGCCCCAATGGAATTGGGATCACATAGCGATGGATTTTGTAACGCATCTGCCTCGTTCCAGCAGAGGATGCGATGCGATTTGGGTTGTGATTGACAGATTTTCGAAGTCTGCGCACTTCATTCCCTATGGTATGACGTTTTCGTTGAATAAAATGGCGAAGCTGTACGTAGATTTTGTGGTTATATTGCATGGTGTGCCTGTTTCAATTGTTTCAGACCGAGATCCAAGGTTTACTTCCAGTTTTTGGAAGAGTTTGCAAGCAGCTTTAGGTACCAGATTGACTATGAGTACGGCATATCATCCCTAGACAGATGTTCAATCTGAGAGAACTATCCAGACGTTGGAGGATATGTTGAGAGCTGTTGTGATGGATTTTGACGGTAGCTGGCAAGACGCGTTGTCATTGGTCGAATTTTCTTACAATAACAGCTATCAAGTGACAATTGGTATGGCGCCGTTTGAGGCTTTGTATGGTAGGAAGTCCAGATCGCCTGTGTGTTGGGAAGAAGTGGGGGAGAAGCGGTTGTCTTCCCCAGATTTTGTGCAGCAGATGAAGGATCCTGTGGATCTGATTCGTCAGCGGATGAAAGCTGCCCAGGATCGCCAAGCCAGTTATGCGAATAAGAGGCGTAGGCCTTTAGAGTTTCAGGTTGATGATTAGGTGTTCCTTAAAGTTTCTCCTTTCAGAAGTGTTATGCGCTTTGGTCACAAGGGAAAATTAGCCCCTCGTTACGTTGGACCTTATGAGATTGTTGAGAGGATTGGCCCTTTAGCGTATCGGCTGTTGTTGCCAGCAGAATTGTCTTCTCTACATGATGTCTTTCATGTTTCCATGTTGAGGAATTATGAGCCAGATCCCTCGCACGTGTTGAGAACAGACGAGGTTGAGCTTTATCAGACGTTGAGTTACGTTGAATATCCCTTGAAGATTTTGGACAGGAAAGAGAAACAGCTGAGGAATAAGACCATTCCCTTAGTAATGGTTCAGTGGAGCAAGCATGGTAGAGAGGAAGCTACTTGGGAACTGGAAGAGAAGATGCAACGTGAATGGCCGCATCTGTTTACGTGAGTGTTGCATCAGATTTTAGTAGTTTTTTGCTCAGTTATCTTGAAATCTTGGGTTCAGTTGAGTTGTTCCTGGACTTGTCGATTTCAAGGACGAAATCCTGTTTTAGTGGGGGAGAGACGTGAGACCCGAAAGCTGATGAGATTAATTTCATTAATTAATCGGGTTTCGTTGAGATCAGCTTTGATTCGATATGCTTAGGGAAGCTATCGGGTTTTGGTTTCAGCGCTTGAGTTCAGCGATCAGTAGTTAGTGTGAGTTATCGCTAGATGTTGATGTTCAGCAGTTGTAGCGAGATCAGCAGTCGCTGAGCAGTAGAGAGTGCGCTACCATGTTTCAGCAGTGAGTGGTTCTACGTCATCGTTTGGATTAGTTGAGACGACAGTGTTTTGGTTAAGCGCTAGGAGATTCAGCTGTTGGTGTGTTATCGCGTATTCAGCTTTTGCGAAAGATCATTTGTTGCATAGTAATCAGCTGTTGGTTAGCAATCAGCAGAGGCTAGCGAGTGACGTGTTATGTGGTGACGTGTCCCTCCCTCTGTGCGACGTCGTTTTGTTTAGTTATTCGCTGTTTAGCGATAGGGCATAGCTGATGCGAGATTTCAGCTGTTGGTTGGGAATATTAGTTGTGACAACTGAGATTGTCGGTGGACCTGTTTCTCAGTAGTCAGTTGTGATTTTAAATAGGGGACTTAGCTGCTGTTCTCTATTATTGTTTCCCCGACACTTAGAAATATTTCCCGTGAACCTTATCTTGTCGCGATATCCTAGTTACTGTTCACAGTAATCTTCTTCATTTCAATTTCCGTCGGTAGATAGCTCCGACGAGAGTGAGAGTGGCAGTGTTTGACTCCTCTTGCTAAGACGCTTCGTTCTATACCTCTTTAGAAGGCTTTGGAGAGGTGGAAGAGGATCGCAAGATCGCTAAGACATCTCCCTTATCTAATCTGTTAGCATAAGCGTCGGATTTCGCATCCTATCCTAGCTTGTTGGGGTAAGTAAGATTCTACCTTTAAGCTTTATTAGAGCTTTCCGTTGAGTTAGGAAGGTAGATAAGGGCTGGTGGAGTGGTAGCTCCCAGCTGCTGTTGTTTTATATTTCGTTCTTTGAGCAGTAGCTTGTGTTGGCTTAGCAGGTGGTGGATCTGTGTTGCTCGGACTTCGTTGTGGCAGCTGCGTGTGGTAATTGTAGCTAAGTAGTAGAGGTACGGATGTTGAGCTTGTATTACGGCTTGGAATTGGCATGGATATTTTTTGTTTGCTGTGTATGAATTGCTTGTTGTTTATGTGCTAGTTCAACTGTTGCATTGCATACGCATTGTCATTTCTTTTCAGTTGTTGTAGCCGTGCCTTGTTGTGTTGCATCTGTTTTTACCAGGATGCGAGGGCGAGCGGAAATACCGCACTCTCATCTCCATGCTGGGATCCGTTAGCCACCATGCGCCGAGTGGTTGACTACCACAGTTCATGGGTTGGGAAACGGCAGGTAGAGCTGTTGATGCATCTGGTATTTCGGTGTGGTGTAAAGATGAGTGGGTAATTCCCATATGCTTGTACACACACCGTGGCCACTTTTCCTTGCAGAATCTGTTGTCAGCTGATGAGCTGTGCTTGAGTTCCTTGGATCCCTTCCTTGGTTGAAGCCTACGGCTGTTGTCCTGTTTCTCATGCATAGCATCTGCATTATATCGGTTGCTGTTCATAGCTGTTGTATAGTTGCTCTCCGTACTGGGGTTGACCCCGAGGTCCCTCTGGGTCTGTTGTGTTTGTTTTCCTGTTTGTTGTTCAGGTTTTCCAGGAATTTCAGCTGGTCGAGGTTTCGATCCATCTGGTGGTGCCCCAGGAT
This sequence comes from Dorcoceras hygrometricum, assembly GCA_001598015.1. Classification (NCBI taxonomy): domain Eukaryota; kingdom Viridiplantae; phylum Streptophyta; class Magnoliopsida; order Lamiales; family Gesneriaceae; genus Dorcoceras; species Dorcoceras hygrometricum. The sequence continues at coordinate 56,057 of KQ995374.1, forward strand.
GTGGTTAGAGTGTCCCAGTTATGTATAGTATTTATTTGCACTGGTATCACTGCGGGTGGGATGTCCCGGGTGATGCTTAGTCTTATATGGCTAGTAGTCTTTCAGTACTTGTGTTGTATTCAGCCGTTGGGCAGTTGTTGTATTTGACTGTTTGTATTGTTGTGGATTTATAAAACTGGGATTATTTTGAGTATCTTGTATTCTTAAATTATCTGTTTAAAATCCGTCAGGTCTAAGCGAAAATTTTAAGCCACTTTTTGTTATGATTCCACTAGTTTTGCGTGGTTTTACTCTGATGAGTGCACGACGCCTGACAGGGATGAACCAGCTTTGAGTTGGTATGCTTGGCAAAGCTACCGGGTTCGTTAAGTCCTTGGAACAGATCTGGAGAGTTGGAGTTTTCCCGTGAGAACTGATCAGATGTGGGTGTTAGTGATTGCGTTCATCAGTAGTGATGGAATCTGTTGTCGCTGGGCAGATGTGAGTATGCTAGTGTATTTCTGTAGCGAGTAGCTAAACTACGTAGCTTGGATTAGTTGGAACGACAGCGTTTTCGTTTAGTGATCAAGATTCAGATTTGAGGTGTTGGTCTTCAGATTTTGATAGGATCTGAGTGTTGTGATGCTGTTTAGCATTTCAGATTTGAGTGGCGGGTGACGTGTCTAGATGCAACAGTAGACTTTGTGCGACATCGTTTTGATGAGTCGAGACCTGTCTTGGCGTAGAGACAGATCTGTAGTGAGATTCAGATTCGAGTGGTAAATCAGCTTTGAGACTTAAGTTGTCGGTAGGATGGTTCTTCAGATTTGAGCAGATCTGACCTTTATATAGAGAACCTTGCCTTTGTTCTTGATTATTCAGCCCCGACACTTAGAATATTTCCCGTGAGCGAATCCTGTCGTGATACCCTAGCTATTGTTCACCGAACCTTATATTCTCCGATTGCCGACGGTAGATAGCTCCGATTGAAGTAAGAGTGGTAGCGCTGGACTCCTCTTGCTAAGACGCTTCGTTTGGTACTGCTTCTGGAAGCTTGCGTGAAGCTGTAGAGTGTGCGAAGACATCTCCCTTCTCTAGTCTGTTAGCATAAGCGTTGGATTTCGTCTGTCGTTGAGGTAGCTTGTTGGGCAAGTGTTAAAGATCTTACCTTGTGCTTCGTTTAGAGCCTTTTGTTGTGTTAGAAGGGTAGGACAGATTTCGTTGAGCTCGTAGCTCAAAAATTCTTAGTTTCTGTGCTACTGTCCCTTAGCTAGTGTCTATTTTTGACTTATCAGGTGCGATATCTGTGTTGCTTGGGACTGTTTTGTGGTAATTATAGTTCAGAAGATCTCGAGGTACGGATGTGAGCTTGTTTACAGCTTTGGGTTGAGCATGGGTGATTATGCTTGCTGCTGTGTATGCTTTGCTTCGTTGTATATGTTCTGTGTTGGACATTTTATCTGTTGCATACACGCATTTATCATATTGAGCTCAGATCTGCTGTAACCGTGCCTTTTGTGCCTTGTTGTATTGATCTGTGCGTACCAGGATACCTGTTGAGGACGATCGGGTAACTCCCGTATACCTCATCTCCCTGCTGGGATTTGTTAGCCACTATGAGCGGAGTGGGTAGCTCCCACATCTCATGAGTTGGACAACGGCGGGTTGACTATGTTTTGCATCTGGTGCCGTGTGTTGAGACGAGTGGGGAGCTCCCATATACTCACACACCTCGTGGCCACTGTTGCTCAGTTGATTCGTATCTGTTTTGGAGCAGTTCCTTGAGATTCTTTGGCTCCCTATGTTTCGGTTGTAGCCTTGTTCTCATGCATGGAATTTGCTATATTATCTGTTGCTTTCCATTAGCTGTTTTATATTGCTGAGCTAGTGTCTATGTTTGACTTAGCAGGTGCGAGATCTGTGTTGCTTGGGACTGTTTTGTGGTAATTATAGCTCAGAAGATCTCGAGGTACGAATGTGAGCTTGTTTTACAGCTTTGGGTTGAGCATGGGTGATTATGCTTGCTGCTGTGTATGCTTTGCTTCGTTGTATATGTTCTGTGTTGGACATTTTATCTGTTGCATACACGCATTTATCATATTGAGCTCAGATCTGTTGTAACCGTGCCTTTTGTGCCTTGTTGTATTGATCTGTGCGTACCAGGATACCTGTTGAGGACGAGTGGGTAACTCCCGTATACCTCATCTCCCTGCTGGGATTCGTTAGCCACTATGAGCGGAGTGGGTAGCTCCCACATCTCATGAGTTGGGCAACGGTGGGTTGAGCTATGTTTTGCATCTGGTGCCGTGTGTTGAGACGAGTGGGTAGCTCCCATATACTCACACACCTCGTGGCCACTGTTGCTCAGTTGATTCGTATCTGTTGTGGAGCAGTTCCTTGAGATTCTTTGGCTCCCTATGTTTCAGTTGTAGCCTTGTTCTCATGCATGGAATTTGCATATTATCTGTTGCTTTCCATTAGCTGTTTTATATTGCTCTCCGTACTGGGGTTTAACCCCATGTCCCTCTGGGGCTGGTGTTGTTTGCCTGTGTATGTGATTTTAGGTTACCATGGTTACTCGACTGGTCGTGGAGTTGACCCAGCTGGAGGTGCCCAGGAGGTGGTTAGAGTCTCCCAGTTAGCGTATAGCATATATGTATAGGCACTGTTAGCCGAGGAGTGCCCCGTGCTTATTGTATTCCAGCTGCATTCTGTAGTGCTTGTATCTGTTGAATGTTGTACTGTTGTACTGAGTGATTTTATAAACAGGGATAAGTTGAGTATTGTTGTATTTTAAATTATGTTATCTTTTCGTCAGGTCAAGCGAAAATTTTAACCACTATTTTATTTCTTCCGCTAGTGTTTGCGTGGTTTAACTCTGTGTTTGTGTAGGAGACCTGACAGACATGCGGTCAAAACCCCCAGTACGGAGAGTAACTGAAAAACAACTAATAGATAGCACAGATAATATGCGAATGCTATGCATGAGAACAAGGCTACAACCGAAGGCAGGGAGCCAAAGGATCTCAAGAAACTGCTCAACAACTGATACGGATCAACTGAAAGATAGTGGCCACGGGGTGTGTGAGTATATGGGAGCTACCCACTCGTCTCAACTCACGGTACCAGATGCAGAACACATCACTCAACCTGCTGTTGCCCAACTAAGAGATGTGGGAGCTACCCACTCGGCTCATAGTGGCTAACAGATCCCAACAAGGGAGATGAGGGACATGGGAGTTACCCGCTCGACCTCCAAAACAAGCATCCCGGTACTCATAGATCAACACATCAAGGCACGGCTAAACAAGATCTGAGCTCAAAATGAATAATACGTGTATGCAAATACAACAGCTTGCAACAATAAACACAAGGCAGGAGCAAGCAATAACAGTACACAGCATACGCAGCGACACACATAACATCCATGCTCACTCCAAAGCTGTAAAACAAGCTCACATCCGTACCTTAACCTTCTGAGCTACAATTACCACAACAAGGTCCCGAGCACACATATCTGAAACCTGATAACCATACAACACAACGCTCAGGGACAGTAACACAGAACTTACGAACCGGGAGCTACGATCTCCACCCAGCTCTATCCTACCCTTCTAGCACAACAGAAAGGTCTAAACGAAGCAAAAGGCAGGATCTATCACTAGCTCAGAGCGTTACCTGAACAAAAAATCAAATCTGCTCAAATGGTAACAGACTACACAAGGTAGCTTCCTTCGTGATCTTCTTCCAGCTAATCTCAAGCCTTCGAAAAAGGTACAAAATGAATCGCCTTATCAAGAGGAGTCCAACGCTACCACTCTTGCTCAAATCTGAGTCTTCTACCGTTGGCAATCGGAGAAGATAAGCTTCGATGAACATTAGCTAGGGTATCGCGACAAGATAAGGTTACGGGAAATATTTCTAAATGTCGGGAAAATATCATGTTCGAAGGGTCAAAGTCTTCTATATATACAACTTAAGTTCCCCAAATCTGATGAACAGTAACCACCGACAACACTAGCTCAAATCTGATACCCGCTCAGGTCTGAGTAACACTCCAGATCTGGAACATACGCTACACCAACGCGCTACTACCAAACGACGTCGCACCACTAATCAATTAACACATACATGTGTCTCTCTAAACGGTGTCGCATAGTTCCTAACCAAAAAACCCAGATCTGAAAGACCATATCTGATACCAACACTGACCAGCGTTCACTGAATCCCAAAATGACATCGCACTGCCTTCCGATCTAGAAAACCCGGAACTGGTCTACAGTAAACTCTCGAACCAGGCCGATTCACGCAGCGCTAACAACCAACACAACTCAAATCTGATTTCTCCCAAATTATGGCGTATTGCTACCCCCGCAGGATATTCAATCAGTGTTCACTGCATAGCTTCCGATAACCAGATTTGATCTCTAACTTCACTTAAGACCAACGCCAAAGCCGAAGTTACCAACCAACACTCCTCAACTCTCCAAATCTGATTACTGAACTCTACAACTGTCCAGATCTATGCTAAACTCACAAAATAGAAACCTGATACGCTCACCATGCATACCAACTCAAGGCTGATCCATCCTAGATCCGTTCATGCCAAATCTGGTCTGTCCAAAACCCGATTAATTAAATCAATTAATCCAATAATCTTTCAGGTCTCATAACGTGAGTTCGATAACTTGGTGCAAGGGGATCTGAAGGTGTCCGAGTATATGAGACGGTTTTCTTCCCTTCTCGCCTATGTTCCTCATGTTGTTGGCCATGAGAGGGTGAAGAAGAACAGATTATTGGAAGGTTTGAGAGAGGAACTTTATTCTCTGGTGCTAGCATCTTCCCCTTCTACCTTTGCGGAGGCAATGGACCGAGCGATAGACATCGAGGAAGGCCTACAGAATAGACAAGCTCGGGTCCAAAGGATAACTGGATAGAATGTTTCTTCTTGTGCCATCTGAAGTGCCTTCTTCCCAACCTCCTCAGGCACCTCAATCTTCGGATGATCAGCGGTTCAGGCCGAGAGGAAAGCAATTCAAGAGGACTGGTTCAAGTTGTTCAGACAGCTCTGGTGGGGCTATGGTTTGTGGTCAGTGTGGTGGCAAGCATCTGACTTCGTAGTGTCATGGAGTGCGGGGAGCTTGCCATACTTGTGGGCAGACTGGACACTTCTCGAGGATGTGTCCTGCAAGAGGACAACGTTTTAACCTGTTGCAGCAGGGTTCTTTTGTTGATGCTTCGCGGGTTTTGCATCTGCCTTCTTGACCCAGCACGCGGGACCTCAACAGGCTCAGTTGAGAGCGGTGACTGGAGAGCATGATGATTATTGGTCGGAGGAGTAACTACAGGTACTTGCTTTGCTTTTGGATTTTCCTGCGTGAGTTGTTTGGACACGAGGACATCGCACACGTGTGTTTTGGCTCTGTGTGTTGAGCATGGGTTGATTTGATCCCCACCTTTTTTGTGTGATGTGGTGTCTGTTAGTACTCCTACCGTTGTGAGTTATAATTGTCCCGTGGGGTAGTGCTAGCTTTTATGGCTAAGTGCTAACTTTTATGGCTAAGATGAGGAGTAGGTGTTAGTGATTTCCATGTTGTTTGATAACCCTTGACGCCTTTCTGGATGAGGTTCCTGGATTTTGCATAGAGTGAGAGATCAATTTTTAGCTTCGAGTTGGTGCCCGGGTTTGCTCTGATCTTTAGAGTCTCTTACCGGTGTGCATCTGCTGTGTTGAAGAGTATTCCATGATAGCCAAAATGATGCTACTTATGACTCGTGAGTTCGAGAATAGTGCTTGGAGAAGCGGATGTGGGTCTATCCATCAAGCGCTGGTGTTGAGCTGTTTCGTGCAACATGCGAAGCCTTGCAGTCAAATCAAGCTGGATTAGCTCGGAGAGGATCTTATGACGTGAATTACGAGCTGACTTTAGGCTCTGGTGATCTGAGTTATGCTATCCGACTTGGTAGCGTGCCATTGTGGTCTGCTGGACTAGAGCTTTAAGCTTGAGGCAAGCTGGACGTTTCGAGCTAAGTAACAACTTAAGGTTCTGGCTGATTGTTGCCTGTGCCGGTCGGAGTCAACAGCATAGTTGAGTAAGCTAAACTATGCTGGAGTCAGATTAGAGCATGCTTGACTACTGTCCCTGGGTTGATTGTACCCTTAAGTCGAGAGGTGTTTAGATGTGTCCCTTCGGGGTGACCATTTTCTTGAGGAAGACGATGCGGTGGCACATCGACCATGTAGCGAGATTACATGGTGTGCTGTTATTGACAGAGCCCAGCAAGAATTTTTGGAGTATCTTTCCAAGGATGAAAGAGCTTGCAGACGACATTGGAGTCTCGATTGGCGATGAGAGCAGTTTACCATCAGACCAGTGGCCAATCTGAGCGGATCATGCAGATTTTTGAAGGTATGCTGCGAGCATTAGCGATGATTTTATCTATTGTTTGTCAAAAATTCCCGGTCTTGGTGGAACTTTCGTGCTGTTTTAACTGCCAAGTAGTGTTCGGGATGACATCCCTCGAGTTTTTGGAAGGAAATGAAGTGTAGATTAGCTTTACCAATTGGAGGAGTTGAGAAAAATATGCGGTCTTCACCGGATTTTGTGCAGCAGGTGAAGAGCCAAGAGGATCTGATTTGATCTGGAACGAAGGTTGAGTGAGATAGCTAAGCCAGTTTGTGTTCTTGAGGTATGGATCTTTGGAGTTTTGGCTTGCTAGCCGTGTGCTTTGGTAAATCTCTCTTTCCAGCTGGTGTTGAGCTTGAGAATGTAGGGTTGGCTAGCTCTTGGATTCGTCAGTCTGTGCAAATTTGTCCATGCAGATAGGGTCTGTTGCGTGTAGTTTGTGGATGCCGGCTGAGTTTTTGATTGATACATGATGAATCTCATGTGCCTCAGCCAAGGAAACACGAGCCAAATCCTCCTTATGTACTGAGAGACAGATGAGGTGAGCTGGACTAGACCCTAAGATGTCAGGCTCGTGCTCTAATCAGAGATAAAACATACAAACACACGCGGAAGCTACTTGTTTTATGCTATACTGTTATTGTTGTGATGATTTTCGTAAACTGGGATTCTATTTTAAGTATCGTGCTATTTTAAATTATATTGTTTTAAACTCGTCAAGACAAAAGCAAAAATTTTACCCGCTTTTTGATAGCTTCCGCATGTGTTTTGGTGTTTTTACTCTGTTTAGAGCACGAGGCCTGACATTTTTGGTATCAGAGCTTAAGCTGGGATAAGCTCAATTTCATTGATCACACTTGAGTCTAGGCACAGTGTCGTGTGTTGCATGTGCTTGACTATGTAATTATGTGCTGTATCTTTTTGTGTTATGTGATATCTATGCTGTACTTGTTCTGTGATACCTTATCCTGTTTAGTGATTTCGTAGCGATGCCGCCTAGACGTAGGGGTAGAGGTAGAGGGCAGTTTCAGGACGAGTCTGGAGGTCAGAACGAGGATCAGCGTAGTTTCCCTTCCCGTGGAGATATAATGAAGATAGGAGAAATATGGAAGTTGATGAACAGGAGAAATCTGAAGAGATCTAATATGAAGAGAAAAGTCTGTGAATAGAAATCTGATCAGTAAGTTAAGAGAAGTCTGGAGAAGACTGTGAAGAGAAAACTGATCAGTAAAGTAAAGAGAAGAGAAGTCTGAAACGCTGAAACTCTAAATAAGAGAAATCTGGAACGCTAAATAGGAGAAGTCTGGAATGATAGAGAAGGAGAGTCTCGAAGAAGCTGATGAACAGTTGAAATCTGAAAGAGAAGTAAAGAGAGGAGAAGTCGTGAACGCCAAAGAAGAGAAAATGAATCTGGAATCAGCAGTGGATAAAGACGCTACCAGAAGCGTAATCAAAGATCGATGTTGAACAGAAAATGAATTCAGCAGTAGATAAGATGCAAGCAGAAGAACAGACGCTGATCAGTTGTAAAGATAAACAGAAGCTGATGAAGAACAAAAGCGAAGCAGTAGAGAAGATAAATACGAGAAGCACTCAGCTGTTGAAAGCTTTCAACTGTTACAAGTAATTCAGCTGTTGGTATATTACAGTTGTTAAAGCAATCAGTAGTTGAATAGCTGGAACGACGAACAGTTGACAGCTGATATCAGTAGTTGAACAGAAGATGTTATCAGTAGTTGAACAACTGGAGTGTCGAACAGGAAATGATATCAGTTGTCGAACAGCTAAAACAGAAGATGTGAGCGAACTATCGAACAAAATATGAATCAAATGTTGAGCGAAGACAAAGATGAAACAGATGTAGCTCTAAGGAAAAGATGTATCATCTGTTGGTGTAGTTCAGCTGTTGAAGATGAAACAACAGTATGTTCAGCTGTTGAAGATGAAACATCTGTTGAGTATTTCAGTCGTTGAAGCAGTCAGTTGTTGCGAAACACTCAGCTGTTGGCAGTAGTGTTGAGGAAGACACTCAGCTGTTGCATAAATACAGAAGACGACAAACGCCTGCAAAGGAAAGGACACAAGGACAACACTGCAGCTGTTGAAGATGAAACAGCAGTATGTTCAGCTGTTGAAGATGAACATCTGTTGAGTATTTCAGCGTTGAAGCAGTCAGTTGTTGCGAAACACTCAGCTGTTGGCAGTAGTGTTGAGGAAGACACTCAGCTGTTGCATAAATACAGAAGACGACAAACGCCTGCAAAGGAAAGGACACAAGGACAACACTGTCGGTACTTTACAGAACACTGTTTAACGGGAAGAAAATTGTGTCCAACGAGAAGAAATTTGAACAGTAGATATAACTACAAGAAGTGATTCTGAATCACAACAAGGGATAACGCACAGTGCACAAATAGAAAGGGAAGAAAAACAGAGAGAAAAAGCAGTCGACCACCATGATAGAGGAGCTTATTGCTATGTCGACTGCTGAGTCTTCATCAGCTCTTTAGGAGCATTTCCCAGTTGTGTGAGATTTCATTTTATACGAGAGTTATGCATTCACTGTAAAACACACACACACAGAGATTCATTAACACTTATGAGAGTTGAGTGAAACAGTTTAGTGAATGAATCTCAACCCAATACAAAATCAGATCCCGTCCAAGCACGAAGACGTTAAACTCTGTGTATGTAGCCTTTCTCACAGAGGCGTAAAAGAAGTGATTGACACAGCCGAGGGCTGGTGTAGAGTCTAGGAGTTCTCGCAGCCTGTGGCTGTTGGATTGGGTCTGTACATGAGGTGTAAGATCAAATCTTCTAGTGGAACCTTCCGAGGAGGAAGAAGGGGAGACGTAGGATATTGATATCCGAACTTACAGAAACAACACTGAGTAATTTCTTTACGATTTACAGTATTCCGCATATGCACTTATTTTAGCACAATATCACACACGCACAAACAGATTTCACACGCACAGTTGCATTGCATATTGTTTAATGGAATCTGTTTGCATCGAGTTCTAAAATTAGGATTCAGTTCTCATGTTTTCCGCATGATTTTATTTCATACCAGATCTGTCTTTGGTGCTCTATTATATGTTCAAGAACCGTGAGCTATTGTATCTCCTTAGCAGCGTTAGATTTATTTTTTTTATGGATCAGATCTCTCGGCCCCTGTTGTGTTATTTAGTTTAGTGTTGTTTAGAGATCTGATCCTTCGGTCCTAACATTAACAGCTTAGGGGATTTGGTGCAAGCTGTTGGTAGCTCTCGGTTGGCATGGAACAGTATTAGGCGCAGGTTGAACTGAGTAGAACAGTTCTGGGCTGAACCTGTTTCGTATTGTGCTTGGTTGGAGTTCCTGTCGTGAGCTGGTTTCCGGAGACACCAGCTTAGAGGAGAATCGCTTGGAGATGATCAGCTCTGGTAGTTTTCCATGTGAGTGTAAGATGGATTCGGCTAGGGAGATTCTAGAAGCCCTGAGCTGGATAGTTCGGAATTATGGGAAACGGGGCTGTGCTGGTTGGTGATTTCGGCTTGGGCGCAGGCTGATGGTGATGCACGGTAGAGACAAGATCTGTTCGTGGTCTTCAGTTTTGGGATGAAAGTTGTTGGTGAAGAATCAGCTTTGAACGAGAGCTGACCGATGTTGTGAAGCATGATCTGTTAAGATGCACGCAAGCTCATTATCGGCCCTTGAGTTGAAATGTATGCGAGAGCTGGAAAGCGTATGAGAGCTGATCGGGTAGCTGGCGGCTGGTTAAAGAACAGCTTAGGTCTTGAGCTGAACGATGAGGCTGTGCTGGACAGTTTGTCGTAAGCTGTTATGATGAGTCTGGGTAGATAGATCACGGGTAGTGCCTGAGCTGTTAGAAGCTATCTGTCTGGCCTTAAGCTGAGTGAGGCGTACAGCTTGGAGAGAGAGTTTGCCGGATCACCCTGTGAGCTGAACTGAACCTTGTAAGAGCATTGGGAGCAGAATGCTATGAGCTTTCGGGGCATGCAAGTTGAGCGGGTAGCGAAAGATGATGGTTGCACGAGAGCTGTTTTCCAAGAGTGATCTGCCTAGTAGCGTAATCTGTTGAGGCCGCGATCTGCCGGTGCGTAAGCTGAGTGGTGTAGGGGAGACCAGATCGGGGAGCGTGAGCTGAACGGAGGTGTGCGGTCTAAGCTGGGTATGAGAACTATCCGGAATTGCCCGAGCTGAGTTTTTTGAGCATTGAAGAACCTGAAGTTGTGCTGGATTTCACTTTAGGCGAGAGCTGTTGTCAGGCCCCGTGCTAATAAACAGAGATTATAGCACAAATAAGCACATAATAGTGTAAGCATAAAATCAGGGGTTAAAAATTTTTCGAAATAAGTTGGGCCTGGACTCAAAACATACATTCAAAATATCGATACTCAAAATACGAGTTGACTCAAACTCATATAAAACAGGTAACATCAATTATCAATTCAAATACAGATCCCCAAAATAAATATGACACGGGGCATCCTCCGGGTTTGATACATAAATAAAATAACTGGGACTCATGGGAACGGAGATCGACCAGCTGAAACTCCACTCTGTCCAGATTGGTTACCTGAAGATCCTACAAGTGGTAACGCAGGCCCAAACAACAAAAAAGCAGGAAAACAAATACGAGGTCAAGCCTCAGTACGAAGATCTATCAAAACAGCTAATCATGCAACATGCTATAATCAATGCTATGAAATGCATGAGGGCTATCAAGGATCGGATAGCTAGACCAGTGTATCAACTGGCAAATTGTCAGGCCTCGTGCTCACAACAGATAAACACATGCGGAAGCTATCAAAAAGTGGGTAAAATTTTCGCTTTTAGGCCCGACGGTTTTAAACATATAATTTAAAATAAAGCGATACTTAAAATAAGTTTCCCAAATCATAAGACAAGCAACGACAAAGCATACATAATCCATACATGTACCATATCCCCTACGGGTACAACAACAAAGCGCAGGGCATCCCCCTGGCTAACTGATACATATATATATATATGCTATATGCTACTGGGACACACTAGCCACCTCCCGGGGCACCACCAGCTGGGTTAAACCCACGACCAGCTGTAGAACCTGGGTTTCCTGAAAACAACACAACAAGAAACAAACCAAGCCCCGGAGGGACATGGGGTCAAACCCCAGTACGGAGAGCAACTATAAAAACAGCAATTAACAGCAAGAATAAAATGTAGATGCTATGCATGGAATGCTGGACAACAACCAAAGACTCCAACCGGAAAGGAAGTCAAAGCACAGCTCAACTGAATCTGCAACAAATGGTGGCCACTGGGTGTGTTCCAAGTGAAACTGGAATGCAAATCCGTGTATGCACATGCTGGACAATAACAAGCATATCAACATATGCGCAACAACAATACCAACACAACAGC
>KQ995376.1:5351-22915 GCA_001598015.1 Dorcoceras hygrometricum
ACTGGATTCGAGATTCCCGCACGGATACTCAGCTTAATGTGTTGTAACATACGAAGAGGATTTTGGGGAGTGCGACTTCCCAAAAGTCAACAGAGGTCAAATCGTGATTTGCCGATGTTGAAGGGCAAAACGGTCATTTTGCACCGGGGTTCTGAAAAATAGTTTTTCAGATCATAGCATTCAGTTTTAGAAACTGAGTCGATCGGTACGATCTGATCGGCGATCGGAGTTTCGATGAAGTTTCGGTGATGGAGATGAACGGAATGTTCATCCGTTGGACCCGGGCCCGTTGGGCCGGATCCAAACCCATCATTAAGTCTATTTAATATAGACTTAATCCTAGACTTCAAAACTTAATACTAGACTCCATCAACCCTAACCCTAGAGCTTAGAAGCCGCCGCCCCCCTCCTCTCAAAAGCCTTGCCGTCGCCGCCGTCGCCGCTTCGCCGGAATTTGTTCCGGCCATCTTGACGAGGAGAATTCGTCCACGCCGATCTCATCAGGCCTTCTAGTGCAGGCTGACGAAGGAATCCCGTCTCCGGTCGTGGACCTGATTGACGTAGTCTACCTCAATCTACCGTGAAGTGCCGGTTTCCTCGAGAAACTGGTCGGAGCCAGGAAGCAAGGTAGCAATCTTAAACGCCCTATGAATGTCATAGCATGTTATTAGAATTGTATTGATCGTCTCCCGGTATTGTTTTTATTCTTCCGCTGCCTCGCCGGGAGGCGTGACCCGGATCCACCGCGGCATCCCAACAGCCTAACCCCTCTATAAATACTCAGGTATGTCTTATACTATACATTCATTCAAAAACACACGAGCTCTCTGCTTTGTGTTCCTACTTGCTCTCTCTATATCTTCTCGATCATCTGACCTGACTTAAGCATCGGGCCGACATACTTCCGGCACCCTCTGACCAGTGTCTATTGTTACAAGTCGTTGAAAAGAAGACACTCAGCTCATCCCCCGAGGACAGACCTCCTGAGCTCCCGAACTCCCGACCTCCCAACAGATCTCACCTAGCTCATCTCCCGAGAATAGAGCTCTTGAGCTACCGATCTCTAGACCTCCCGAGATCCCGAAAAGTGTAATATTTTTATACCTAAAACTATAATCAGAATTAATACTTAAAAATTTGTATATTTTTGTACTATAATCTCAACTCTGTACCAATATTTATTGTTTTGGGTTCTGTGTCTTACATATAAGGTGAATAATATGGTCAAGTAAAATTTATTGATGCACAATTTTGATCCGAGTTTTTCGCCATAGAAACCTTTGCTTACCAATTCGATTATTTGAATCGAAAATTAACAAGTTGAGATATTCCGACAAAATAAGATCAAAATTCCAAAAACTAAATATATAAGATTAGTATTACAATTAAAAGGAAAAAAAATCGAAATTGTATTGTGTCAATTGACCAAACAAGTCTCTAGGGGTGAGGAGTTGGTAAGATTTGTTGCTACGTGACATTCTTTTCTCTTACTTTGTGGGTTCGTTTTTTTTTAGATCATATTTACAATTGAAAATATTATAGAATATGTTCATGAAATCGATCTATTATATAAATTATCTCAGGTTCTTATCTACTCACGTATATGTCATTTAAAATCTATATGATTTAAGTGATATCTAATCTTGGGCAATAATCTAACATTTTGACCAAACAAATCGGCTATCATAAACCACCACGTGTCATATATAACAGCGATTCTAGATCTTATTGATTTCAATTTCCAACTTTATACAACATGCATCTGCCTGAATATGACGTGACAGGCACGATATTTCTCAGAACTTTGGTTAGAAAATAAATAACATTAATTAATATAATTTCAAATTTATATAAAATTTATAATCCAAAGTAAAACTTTTTTTTTTTTGTAGTAAAAGATCCACTCAAAAGCTATCTAAATTATATTTTATCTACAATATTGTATTTAATAGTCTAAAAATATATTTAGATTTTATCTGAAGTTCCATACAACTATTATTACATTAATTGAGTCATGAGATTATATATGATAATCTTGTTGTGATTATTTAAATATTGAGTCTGATATTAAATATAGCATTTAACAAATATAACGAAATTAGATCGAGTGATTAAATTTAAGATAAAATTATAAATAACGAATTTGTTTCTCAAAAATAAAGTAGAGATAATAAGGATAATATTATCATTTTAATTATATAATTGATGATATATGAAGAATAATTAATGATCCGATGGAATAAATTAGTATACAAACTATGACCAAACAAGTGCGGTGATAGCTTATATAAAATAATATCTTATTGTTCCTAACCTATGAGTCAAAGTAATAATATACCTCTGCTTGTTACTCATATTAATTTTTTTTTGTAATAAAGCAGATTCCATGACAAGGGAATGTCAAAATCCAAGTTTCTAACAGATGGTTCATTTTATAGTCACTTATTTCAGTATCAGATCGGTTTCGTTGGAAAAAGATTCTCGCCACTTTCCGACTCTTCAATTTTTATTAAAGTTTGCAAGCTATTTCTTGGCCAGCAAAATTAAAGAAATCCATCTATAGTTCATGGTTGACTATGTTATTAATATAGAATAAGATGCGACAGATATAATATGAAGTAGAAGATTGCATACGTTTTTTAGGGACAATAAGCACGCAAACAGAGTTCCATACATACGTTCGTTTTTTGTTCCTTCCGTCGATGTTGCCGAATTTCACTTTTTATTCATCTAATTTTTTTTTTTCAACAACCTAGTCATTTTCAATGTAACACTGATACGATATATAATATCGTATTTAAACTTCTAATTAAAAATTAAAGCCAAAGTTTAGAAAATACTGAATCAATTAAAAGATGTATACATTCCAAGTGGTCGCCGAAGTGTCGTTACACATGGTCACGTCAGCGATTCACGTTATAGGAAAATAAAGTTGTACACTGAAAGTTTTTGGCCTGGTTAAACCTTTTATCCTAGTAATTGGTACAAGAGTAAGGACAAGGGTTCGAGTCTACCAAGAAACATATTTCTATACTTATTGGAGAGAGATTGTCAGGTTAAGCGTGCATGTGTAAAAGTAGTACTGGATGAGTGGTCCCATGATAAGCTCTCGTACGTCAAGATGCTGATGTTGCATCGCTTGATCTGGTAGGCTAGATGGACTGTAAAACTATGACAAGTACATTAACAGATAGTAATATCTATGCTGGGGATATGGTCAGTGGTAATAGAAGGGTAAGACTGATCTCGAAGGGAAATAAGATTACATCAGGAGTTAGACCCGCACCTCACCTGACTTCATATGCATAACAGTATGAGTTAACACACATAATAGGTGTACTTGTCATTAGTATATTATAAAAAAAAGTTATACCTTGATTAACACTATTAATTTTGGTTTAATGGTAAACGCTTGATTCAAGTCGTCCTCGTGTTTTTTTAGATAAATTTGCTTTAAATCCAAAGCCAAATATCAATTTGCTTTTACTCTCTAACATAATAATTACCTCATTTGCACTTCCTGATCACAAAAAATTGACTTTAACACTCATAAAACTACATATTTTTATCTGATAAAAATCATACAAAACATTGAAACAGAACACTACTATATGATATTTGAGCATAATTGTTTCAGATTTAGTACTAATATATGATATTTAAGTATACATTGTCTTGGTATGAATGACATTATTATTTTTCTTTATGATAATTGACACAAAATATTTTAAATATGATAATTCAGTACTATATGTTTCAGATGGTACTAATATATTATGTTTTATAGGAAATGTTATATCAAAAAATTTGTTTTAATTTTATACTTAAAATATTATCTTTGATACCAAATCTAAAACCATACCTAGGAAATATCAAATTTTAATGTTATATTTTCAATACTTTTGATAAGTTTCCTTTAGGATCAGTGATACAAACATAACTCCTCTCCCAGAGAGACCGAAAAGCAATCTGATACGAGAATTCAAGGAAAAAAATTACCCATATTTTTTTTATAATATTATTAATTATTTAAAAACTTAAAAAATCATACCGCTGAAAGAGTACATCATATCGGGGAATGAAGGGAATCAATCTTTGTTGGGATGCGCCGGATTGCTATTTTGGGGTGCCAACTTACGAGGCTGACCCAATGCCTTACACGTGGCGATTCTAGTCGCTCACGTGTCCCCAGCCATCTTATGGTCGACACGACATTGATATTTTTAGACGAACCTCCATTACTTTCATTAAACAACTGATTTATAAAGATATTTAAATATTTGGTTTACTATATTGATATATTTTAATATTAAGTGTTACCACATTAGTTCACGGCCGACCACTTTATAGATTATGTCTTATTTTACTTTTGCTTTTGTTCATCTATAATTTTACATTGTCATCGCCATACGTTTTAGGGATGGCGACTCTCATCCTCGTCCCACGAAATTGATTTAGAGTCGGAGATCCGGTCTAAGTATATATATATATATATATACATATTCAAATATATTTAAAATATTTGAAGATATAAATTATATAAAGCAATTTCTTTCTTACTTTCATTGAATAAGCTAACTAAACAGTTAAATATTGATATAATAAATATGTGTGGTTTTGATAAAAGAGTGGAAAAATTAATAGTAGATATATTAAATTATTATTTTGCATAGGCGGTTATTGATGTTCTGCGAGAATATATTGTTACAAAAAGCAAAAATTACTATTGCTTAGACTATGATTTGTTTATTTTGTTGAATGCCTGATATTTGTTGTCGATGATATTTTAATAACTTTTTATACAAAAACACGTCTCTTTTATTGAGTTTCACATGGTACATATAAAAATCATAGATATTTTGCCATCAATAAAATATTTAATTGTTTCAGCAAATATTGGGTTCAATTACTAGTTAATTGGTTAAACTAAGATTGAACAAATGATCTAGGGATTATTACTATAGTATTAGTTAACCGAGGGGTAACAACATGCCAATGCAGAATTATATGAAAAGACGAATTGGAAAAACAGTTATTGGAACATAATATAAATCAAGATATGTGTTAGAACACAGTTCCCTTAAATAAATTCACCCCGCCTAAATGCTTCCAAGGGCCAAGATGCTTGTGGTGTTTGTTTCACAGGGTACAACGACGACGACCGAGCAGGTAAGCGAAAGCTAGGAAAGCGGAGGACTATTCCGCTGTATAGGCACACCAAATGGCATATACTGGTAGTCCTTTGGGATGTCTGTAAAGGTATTTGAATGCAAAACCTGTGTTTCTTCGTGCATGTGAAGAGTCACAGATGAAAAATGTATTTTTTTTTTTTATAAAAAAGGGGGTTAGACTATGTGACCATTTTTTATCCTGATCGGTCCGATATTCGACGCGCCCAGGTCGGGTACGCACACGAATCAAGTCTTTCAAGTGCAAATCGGACCCTTGATTTGCACACCCTACACGAGCACGCCACGAGAGAGAGTCTTTCCACCAGGAAAGCTTACAACTCCTTAGAGCAGAACTTTATATAAACTAATCCCAATTATATTTGTTAAATCAATATGGGACACAACCACATTATTTCTCCTTTTCAATTTAGCCCACAAAGAAACCCCACTTATACACTTATACATATTCCATTCAATGCCAACATATAGTCGGGTCAATGTTCAGACTGGCTGTAAAAACTAAGGTGGTGAGTGAAGAACATAATTTTGAGAACAAATAAAATTTCTTTACTTATAAATGTAAGTATAATTTGAGATTTAGGTAAATAATATAGGTCTATGTCCGTGAGAGAGAGTGAGTGAGAGTCTAAAATTTCTATTTTCAGAGTACAAATGCAATAATTGTTAATGATTACGATGATATGGAGAAATTGTCCATACTTCACATGAAACTTAAACATTGACCAAAATTTTCTTATGCCGGAAAAAGTAAATTTTACTTAAATAATTAGGAAAACTACCGGCATACAACGAGAATCGAACATGAGACCAACATGTATCAGACCCTCAAGCTTAATAATTGGTCTAAGATAAATCAACATCTTGATCTATAGTTCAAGATGGCCGCAGACATGCTATGCTCTTTCATGATTAGCTGAGAATGTCCGGCTAGACATTTTTACTTCAAGCTGCTATCGAGAAGTGCTAGTAAAACAAAGCAAGTGACTAGCACGAATGCTCCCAGTGCTGCTAAGGTATACATATGCTAGCAAATGCGCACGATAAGTCATGCTAGACTTTTTGCTACTCTTGCCTAATAGAAAGACGCACTCTAGTGTACATGTAGTTGGCTATATTTGACAAGAAGACATTTCCCATTTAATTGAGTGTACCTAGATCAGAAAAAGGACAATAGGATTTTATCATTGGAGACAAAAGATGGAGTGTCCAAGACTTTCTCGCACGAGACTTAACATTCTCGAATTCTCATAGTTATTGAATTCGTTGCAACTTAATATGGTTTGAGCACATCTACATCTTCAAGCTACTGGCAAGAACTTGATCTCAAGCTATATTAAAAACTTAAGTTTTAGTGTGCTACGATTACTCTCTTATTGTTTTAAATCTTGGTATCCATCTGGCTTCAACTAAAAATTGTGGAAGACGGGGAATTCCCCTGGCTCTGTCTTGCAAAATTTGGAAAAAATCGTGAATTATATATGATTGGAATGAGATAAAAACCGGTTCAGTCCTAAATATTTGACATATTCGTCCTAAATAATTTAATGTTACCGGTTGTGCCCTTAACGTAAGGAAATCCCGACTTGATCATTCCGTCTATATGTTGGTTAAAATAGATAGAATTACGTATTACAGTGTAACTCATATTCCATAATCCCATATCATGCAGTTCAGACTAATGACCGACAAATCTGAAGAGTGAACCATTGTTCTCCCACGTCGTTGCAACAAGATGACAGTTTTTCGTAGAAGGATGGACCATCGTTCTCCCAAGTCGTGGAAAGAAGATGACAATTTTTCGCAATTATGGGGTCTCGATTCAACAAAGACAAGAGCAACCATGGAATACAATAGATATGAAAGCAGATCCGGTGAGGGAATCCCAATTGATGCACAAAATGCAGGTTTATCTTCCGAAGCTTGAGGTTTCTCACTTCTTCACTTGTTTCATTTCACTTTGTAAGCATGCTGCTGGTAATAATGTTGCTCATAGGATATTTAAACCTTCATTGGTTTAAGATGCATTTTAAAATCAATTTAAGGATTTCTTTATAAGATTTGGGCCTTTTTACCGTACGCCAACATCTTTTAATAATTTTCACGAGCATGGAGACGGAAGGATCAAGTCGGGATTTTCTCTGAAATATTTTGGATGAAACCAATAACATTAACACATTGGATTTTCTCTTACGCTTCATTTGTCTCACCTGAACGAGAGATGATAAGATAAGATTACTAATAAACTCTATGAGTATAAAGGCATGAATTTGATAGGAAAATGTTTTATAAGAGTAATATGTTTGATTTGATAGGCTAAATTTTGGATAAAATTTAAATAATATTTATAATATTTGTAAAAATCAATAAATAATAAAAATAATAATATGTGGGATGATATCGTAATTTGTATTATTTATTTGAATGATGTAAGATAAATAATTAGAAATTGATTTATGTAAAATAAGTATATAATGATTTGATTGATGCGATATGAATAATATTCTTAGCATAATATTATTAATACCATACTGCCAAGAGGAATGTCGACTTAATGTAATTCTCGTGGGATCGTAATAGTGCCGAACACAAAGATTGCTGAACACAAAGATCAGTATTTGGTCAGACTTAAATCACCCCCAAAAAATCAATTAAGTTTTCTTTCACAATTTCCAAATCCTTTAGATACTTAAAATTATGTATTTATTATTTTTATGATCAAAACAGTTATACAGCTCATAAAACTATCGATTTATCAAATATTATAAAATCATAATAACATAATTCAAAGGAAAAAATAGAAGATTACAAAGTTCAACTTCGAAAAGTAATAAACAATTAACAACCAAGAGAGATTATCTATAGATTTTGGAAGAGAGTTCGATTAGAAACTCAAATTGATCACAAATATAACAATGTTTGAGAATAACTATGTTACACACATAATTTTCATTGCTAAAATGGTTCATCTTATGATTCCATATTGTTAAACTATTTTCATTTTCATTCATGCCACAGTTCTTCCTACATTCTCTCTCATCCCTAGCCATTGTTTATTTTCTAGCAAATAATATTTCACCATTTTTTTTTTTAATTTTTCTCTCCTCCAGAGCACCAAAGTGTGGAGAAAAAATAAGAAATTATTTTGAATCTTTTGGAGGTAGTCTGAGTATATATCTTTCTTATTTTGAATCGGTAGGCTGAGTATATGTTTTAAAAATTATTAAAAAATGTTTTGGGGGCCCCATATCCGTACATTCATACGATCATTATTCCGCCACATGTCCCTTCGCAGAGATCTTCCCTGTCCCCCCCGGATGGCCCACTCTCCTTCTTCGCCCGGGGGGGCTATTTTCGTCATTCTGCCTCGCTCCTCCCGCGAGCTCCTTCGTTTCCAGTGTTCTGCACACGCGCACACCTCAATTCGATTTCTCCTCCCATTCGGTTTCTATATATATCCCCGTATCTTCTTGCAGGGCCCTCGAAGAAAAATCCCGCCTCTTTACAAGTCTGAACTTTTGCGAACGTTGTACTTTCTTGCGAATATTGCTTGATCCGTTGCCTAAAATTTTAGTCTTGGCTAGCCGAGGAGTTAATATGCAGTTAAAGATCGAAATTTTTCGTTTGGGTTTTGGTGAATCTGATCATGGATCACTGCTTAGACTTGCATGACTACATAATCGTATGTTTGGACTGGAGTCTAATATATTATTATCATTACTACTCCCTGAATCAGTTCCATTTGGTTGGCTTATGGGTAATGGTGGTGATGAAAAGAAGATTATCCCACCAGAAACTGAGGAAAGATATTTGGATAAACCAGCGGAGGTGTTTTCAAGAGATTTACTGCAGAGTTTTCTGGGCAGCACGAGTGAGCTTGAGGCCATGAAAGAGGCGGAGCAGGATGAAGAGGGGGAGGAGGAGATAGGGCTGAATCTGGGGCTATCATTAGGTGGAGGATTTGGTGCTGAACCAAAGGACTTGGCGAGATCTTCTTCGGCAGCAAGTTTTTTACCTATGGGGATAGATATCAGTGATACGTCGCCATCGGCGGTGGCGGCAAGGGGCAGCCTGGTGAGGACCTCTTCAATGCCCGTGGAGAGTGAGGAGGAAAAGAGGAATAGGAAAGAGTTGCAGGGCTTGAGGAGAATGGAGGCCAAGAGGAGGAGATCGGATAAGAGAAGGGGTGTGAAGGGTGGTAAAGAAATGGAGGTGGATTGGATGGGAGACTTGAATAGGGAGAGGAATCTTTTGGCGATGAAGGATTTCGATATACCGGTTGGTGGGATGGGTTTGGAGGCCTCGACTGATCTTGGGGGAGGGATTGATGTAGCAATGGGTAAACGGAAGGGAGTTTCTGGTTTAGGCAGTGGTGGGATGGGATCATCAATAGAGTCGACAGGGAAGAGTTCTTCGAGTTTGAGGGGGGGTTTGGGGAGGGAGAAGCAGCTTCCGGGAACAAAGTTCTTTTTATCGGTTGGAGGGACGACGGGTTTTGAGGGCTCAAGTGATATTGTAGGAGGGATTGATGTGGCAACGGGTAAAGGGAAGGGAGTTTCTAGTTGGGGTAGTGGTGGGATGCAAGGTTTTGGGCAAGTGGTGTCCCAAGGATCATCATCCATGGAGTCGACTGGGAAGAGTTCTTCGAGTTTGATGGGGGATTTGGAGAGGGAAAAGCATCTTCCAGTGATGAAGTCATCAGATTTTTCGGTTGGGGGGACGGGTTTTGAGGCCTCCAGTAATCCTGGAGGAGGGATTGATGTAGCAATGGGTAAAGGGAAGGGAGTATCTTGTTGGGGTAGTGGTGGGATGCAAGGTTTTGGGCACATGGTCTCCCAAGGATCATCCGTGGAGTCGTCAGGAGGGAGTTCTTCGAGTTTAACGGATTTGGAGAGTAAAGCACTGCAAGGTTTTACAGTAAATTACTTCTTTTACCTTTTTCATTTTGATCTGATTGTGTGGATTGGTGATCTAGTTTCTTGATTTCGTGAGCTGATTCGAGTAATGAATCCCCAATGAGTTTTCTTTCGATGTGCTTGTTTTAACTTATAATTATCAGATTCTTCCTCTGTTTTTCGTATGAGCACTTTACTCTGTCTTCAAGGCAGGTGATCTATCTATGCTTGGTATCTTTCAATCTTTGACGCACCCTTCTTGGTTCTTGCAAGGAAATTTCAAGAACATGCAATGCATCATGGGGTCACATTAGTTAAAATGCCATGAAATTGTCGATAACCTGAGCATTAGATAAAACAGTGAATGCTACTATATACATGCAGAAACGGTAGCCGAGTTCATGTTACAGAGAAGATTGACAAGTGGATGCTAGAGGGGCTAATGTGACCGAATCCTATGGCCTCGAAAACAAATAAAAAGAAGAAAGCAACTGAGTAGAAGTTAAGGCTTTGAAAGGAACTTTGTTCTTTCACAAAGTAATTTTGGTGTGCAGTGTGACACTGGTACCTGTTTTACGTTGTTTCCTCCATTTAGAACACACCTGTGCGGTGTTCCGGATAGTCGCTCGTTGCATCCCTTACATGCTGTGTAAGGGATGATCCTATGGTTGCTAAGTATATGGCCTTCCAACTCTATGATTTTCTGTTACAGGATCAAGCGGTGAGCTTAGCCCCGGTAGCATGCTATCCTTGCGAGAAAGAAGCAAACTAGTTGTTGGCTCGTCTCAGCCAGAAGCGAAAGAGGATCCAGGTAAATCAACCGGATCCGTGGTACAAAGTTCAGATAGGTCGCCGGCTCATACATCGAGAGCCGGAGGTAGAGAAGCGAGGACCAGTGTTGTAGAAGACATGCCTAGTGTTTACACCGTGGGAAACGGCCCCAACGGTAGGAGGGTCGACGGAATACTGTACAGATACGGTAGAGGCGAAGAAGTGAGGATCATGTGCATATGCCATGGAACATTCCACTTGCCTGTGGAGTTTGTGTTGCATGCCGGCGGAACGAACGTCGATAATCCACTCAGACATATAGTTATAGTCCCCAACTCGTCTCCCTTAACGTAATTCAGGCACACGGCATTCGCAACCCTCCAAATTTTGAGCGTATAATAACTCTCTGAAGTTAGCAGTATGTTTTGTTTTCTCCTTTCTCCTGGAGTGGTGCTTTGTAACCTGTCGATTCTCCTGCGTCCATGAGAAATCTGTGGAAAAAAATAAAGTTGTTCTCACTTCGTTGAAGGCAATTTTAAATGGTCCTATGTGTTCAAACCAAATGAAGTGGAACCAACAATCTTCAAAAAGATAATATGCCAAAAGACGATGATTCTTTGAACAACTTAGTCAAACAGAAATACTGGTTCAAGTATTTACATTTTTAAGAAATGAATTATCTGAGAGAGATCGTCGAAATTCGATTTGTTCCATGATAGCCTCTTATCTAGAATTCATCCGAGGTTACTTGCTTAGCCAATATGAACATAGACCGTGGTGATAATGGACAGGTCCAATGCCTTATGTGGTTCCAACTATTCGATCCAAGACGTTGTTCTCCGCCTTCTCAGTCCATTTAATAACAAATAACTCGATGGAAACTCTCACTCTTTGGTCACAACCCATTCGGAATCGTTTACGTTTTTTTAATATCTGATAAGTTTTACTCGTTTCAAATGGGTTTACTGCAATACACACGTGCGACATGTAAATATACAACCGTATATAATTTATTTATTGTTGGAAAATGGGCAAGACCCAAATTAATTAATCGAGTTATAACCGTCCGATGAAAGTCGAAATTGACTTGAAAACTTGAATCTACATTTCGAGTAGGCATTTTTGGAATATTAATTTGCTCAAAATCGATTTTAGGTGAATGAGAAATTAATAAATTAATTAAAGCAATTAAAGCCCATTTATTGGGAATCGTGCAGCTGTCCCACATCGGGAATTGAGCCTGATCAAACCTTCCTTATATATGACTTCGTATTATGTGTAAATAATTAATACAAGTCGTGATAGATCCAAGAAGGTTTCTCGAGGGCGAGTAGGTGCGAAGCACCTACGAGCCTGCGCCCGAGCCCGCGCAGGTGCCGGATCCGTCGCACGTCGCACTGTCGCAATGGGCGCTTTGAGGCGCACTTTGCACTTTGCACTTCGTACGCATCGTCGCGAGGAGCATTGAGGAGCTCTTAAATTTATGCTCGAGTGACACAGGATGACTAGGCAGTGACGTGGCTACGATGTGGCCACAGTGGCGGCTGAGTGGGCAGTGACAAGGCTGAATAATATCAACCATTGGATCGGTTACATATTGAAGGGGTGTGATGAATCGCGAAAAGTTGCGATATGAACCATTGAATGGATTGTGACAAGACACGATCCTGGCCGTTGGTGAAACGATGCAATCTGGAGCGTCTGATCAAGGATCAACGGATGCGATTGGTTCAATCATAGGGTTGCATGGTGAAGAGTCATGATCCTTCAGAATGGACACAATCTGGACCATTGGACGCAGATCCAATGGCTACAGATCAATTCATTCCTAAGAGTTGTGACTATTCACGAAATTCCCCCCGCCTCTTCATACTCTATAAATAGAACCCCCCAAGTCTGAATTGAAACACCAGAAATCCTAGCATTTCTAATCTTTCTCACTCTCATATTCTCTTTGCATTCAGAGTCCAAAAAGCATCTGAAAGAGTTCGCTGTTCTCGTAATTTGGTGTGCTCCTATTACGAGAAATTCGTCGTTGTATTTTGAGAAACGATTGCCAATAAACCGTAAGCACCTAGGCGAGGCAAAATCGTTTTAAAGAAATAGTGTTCAACACTATCCTCGACGATCACAAGTCTGCTTCGACATAAAAGTTCCTACAAGTTTAAAACGATTTTTCGCTATACTGATATGGCGTCCGTGAATGCAACTGTTGCATCTAATACTGTGCATGGGGAGAAGCCCGAAAAGTTCAACGACACTGATTTCAAGAGATGGCAACAAAAGATGCTTTTCTACTTGACCACCTTGAACCTGGTTAGGTTCTTGCGTGAGGATGCCCCTACTGTCACTGAAAATGAGACTGACAAAGACAAACGGGCAGCATTCGAAGCATGGGGACATGGTGACTTTCTCTGTCGTAACTATGTTCTTAATGGATTGGACAACTCGTTGTACAACGTGTATAGTCCAATGACAACAGCAAAACTGTTGTGGGAATCCTTGGAGAAGAAATATAAAACTGAGGGTGCCGGACTGAAGAAATTCATCGTTGGCAAATTCCTCGACTACAAAATGGTGGATTCCAAATCTGTGATGTCTCAAGTCCAAGAAATGCAACTGATATTGCATGATCTGCATGCCGAGGGTATGGAGATGAGCGAATCGTTCCAAGTGGCTACGGTAATTGAGAAACTCCCTCCGTTGTGGAAGGATTTCAAAAATTACTTGAAACATAAACGCAAGGAAATGGGACTTGAAGACTTGATAATAAAGCTGCGCATTGAGGAGGATAACCGAAAGCAATCCGAATCTAAAGGAACGAAACGACCTATAGAAGATGGATCAAACTTGGTTGAACCAAATGCTAGCAAAGGAAAAAGAAAATTCAAAGGCAAGGATAAAGGAAAAGGCAAGAAGTTCAAAGGAACGTGCTACAACTGTGGAAAGCCAAATCACATGGCCAAGGATTGTAGACGTCCAAAGAAAGCCAAGAAGGAACAACAAGAAAAAGATGTAGCAAACCATATCACAACGTCTAACGTCGTGGACATGAAAATGGACCTTGCTGCTGTCACATTTGAAGCCAACATGGTTGATAATCCAAGGCAGTGGTGGGTTGACACTGGAGCTACACGTCACATATGTTCCGAGAAGGCAATGTTCTCAACTTATGTCCCAGTCACTGGAAGAAAACTCTTCATGGGAAATTCTGCTTCATCAGACGTGGCTGGAATCGGCAAAGTTGTGTTGAAGATGACTTCAAGAAAAGAACTTGCCCTCATCGACGTCTTGCATGTTCCTGAAATCCGAAAGAACTTAGTTTCTGGATCGGCACTTGTTAAGGCCGGTTTTAGGCTAGTATTTGAATCAAACAAGTTTATATTGTCCAAAAATGGTGTCTTCATAGGAAAGTGGTACTTAGAGGATAATTTGTTTAAGATGAATGTAATGCCTGTACTCCGAGAATTTGATGGTAATAAAATTAAAGCTTCTACTTATATTGTTGAGTGTTATAATTTATGACATGGTCGACTTGGACATGTTAATTACAATACTCTAAAGCGATTGGTTAAATTAAATTTATTGCCAACAATTGATATAAACAAAACACACAAATGTGAGGTGTGTGTAGAAGCTAAAATGACCAAAATACCTTTTCACTCAGTGGAAATGAGTACTACCCCTCTAGAGTTAATACACAGTGATATCTGTGATTTAAAATTTGTGCAAACTAGAGGAGGTAAGAAATATTTTGTTACTTTTATAGATGACTGCACAAGGTACTGCTATGTGTACTTATTGAGAGGCAAAGATGAAGCCTTGGAAGCATTCCAAACTTACAAAGCAGAGGTTGAGAATCAACTTGGCCAACGAATAAAAAATATTCGTAGTGATAGAGGAGGAGAGTATGGTGCTCCATTTGATGATTACTGTGTAAAATCTGGCATTATTCATCAAACAACAGCATCGTACTCGCCTCAATCCAATGGTGTTGCTGAACGTAAGAATAGAACACTTAAGGAAATGATGAATGCTTTATTAATCAATTCTGGATTACCACAGAATTTGTGGGGGAAGCTATATTATCGGCCAATCACATTCTCAACAAAATTCCCCAAAAGAAAAAGGATAAAACATCGTACGAATTATGGAAAGGCCATAAGCCATCGTACAAATACTTAAAAGTGTGGGGGTGCTTGGCAAAGGTTGAGGTACCTAAACCCAAACAAGTTAAAATCGGACCCAAAACGTTCGATGGTATCTTTATTGGGTATGTCAATAACAGTAGTGCATATCGATTCTTGGTGCACAAGTCAGACATTCCTAGTATTCATGAAGGTACAACCATTGAATCAAGGAATGCAATATTCTTTGAAAATGTATTCCCGAGGAAAGAGGGAAACAACAAAGAACATAATGAAATTCAAAGCAATAAAGGTTCAAACGAAAACGAGAAATCCGAACCTAGTTGCAATAAAAGAAGTATTGAAGCTATTGACGATCAAGAAAATGATGAACCCCGTCGAAGCAAAAGGGCTAGGATTGAAAAATCTTTTGGTCCTGATTGCATCTCTTATGTATTAGAAAATGAGCCAAGGACTTTGAAAGAAGCTCTATCAAGTCCGGACGCTCCGTTATGGAAAGAGGCCGTCAACAGTGAAATCGAATCCATCATGCATAACCATACATGGGAACTAGTAGATCTTCCTCCTGGTACGAAACCTTTAGGATGCAAATGGATCCTAAAACGTAAATACAAGGCAGATGGAACGATTGATAAATACAAGGCTAGATTGGTAGCTAAGGGGTTCAGACAAAAAGAAGGAATTGACTATTTCGATACCTATTCACCAGTGACAAGGATTACATCCATACGAATGTTCATTGCCATTGCAGCACTGCATGACCTTGAAATACATCAAATGGATGTTAAAACGGCATTCTTGAATGGTGAATTAGAAGAAGAAATTTATATGGAGCAACCCAAAGGTTTGTTGCTCCGGGACAAGAGAAAAAGGTGTGTCGACTAGTTAAGTCACTATACGGACTTAAACAAGCGCCAAAACAATGGCATGAGAAATTTTACAAAGTAATAATGTTAAATGGATTCAAAATAAATGAGTGTGACAAATGCATATATGTCAAAGAAACATCTAAAGGATATGTAATTATCTGTCTCTATGTTGACGACATGTTGATCATGGGGAGTAATCATGAGATAGTAATGACAACAAAGAAAATGTTGACCAAGAACTTTGAAATGAAGGATATGGGCTTGGCGGATGTCATACTAGGAATTAAAATTCTTAGAACATCTGAAGGAATAGTATTGACTCAATCTCAATACGTGGAGTCTGTGCTAAGAAAGTTCAATGCTTTCGAACTCGCACCAGTGAAAACACCTATGGACCTGAGTAAACACTTAGACAAAAACCATGGGGAACCCGTATCACAATTGGAATACTCTCGAATAATAGGCAGTTTGATGTACTCACAAACTGTACACGTTCGGATATTTCATGTGCGGTCAACAAGCTAAGTAGGTTGACAAATAGCCCGAACGATACCCACTGACAAGCCTTAATGAGGGTTCTTAGATATCTCAAATTTACTCTCAACTATGGATTACATTATGGAAAGTATCCTGTAGTATTAGAGGGATACTGCGATGCAAATTGGATATCGGACACCAAAGACTCCAAATCCACAAGTGGATATGTATTCACAATTGGTGGAGGAGCAGTGTCATGGAAATCCACTAAACAAACATGTATTGCTCGGTCAACTATGGAATCCGAGTTCATTGCCCTCGATAAAGCCGCAGAAGAATCCGAATGGTTACGGAGTTTCTTAGAAAACGTTCCATGTTGGAAGAAACCTGTACCTGCCATAATGATACATTGTGACAGTCAATCGGCAATAGGAAGAGCACAAAGTTGCATGTACAATGGTAAGTCCCGACACATTCGTCGTCGACACAATACCATTAGGCAGTTGATCTCAAATGGTGTGATTGCAATCGAATATATAAAATCTAAAGATAATTTGGCAGACCCTCTTACAAAAGGTCTACCTCAAGATCAAGTATACTGCACATCAAGAGGAATGGGATTGAAAACCTACAAATAAAAACAACCGTAGCGGAAACCCAACCTTGTTGACTGGAGTGTTGGGGAACCACGGCGGATCCGTATCACGCCTCCCGGCGAGGCAGTGGAAGAACAAAAATTTTGGCAGAGAGACGATCAATACAATTCAATAAACAACAGGCTATGACATTCATAGGGTGTTTAGATGACTACCTTGCTGGCAACTCGTGCCTGGCTCCGACCAGTTTCTCGAGGAAACCGGCACTTCACGGTAGATGATGGTAGACTACGTCAATCAGGTCCACGACCGGATATGAGACTCCTTCGTCAGCCTGCACTAGAAGGCCTGACGAGATCGGCGCGGACGGATTCTCCTCGTCAAGTTGGCCGGAACAATTTCCGGCGAGGGAGGCGGCGGCGGCGGCGGCTTTGAGAGAGAGGAGGGAGGCGGCCGAAGCTCTTAGGGTTAGGGTTTGTGAGTATTGTCTTGTCTAGTATGTTGATTAAAGCCTAAGTCTATATTAAATAGACTTAGTGATGGACTTGGACCGGCCCAACGGGCCCGGGTCCAACGGATGAACATTCGGTTCATCTCCATCACCGAGACTTCATCGTAA
>KQ995376.1:23730-34732 GCA_001598015.1 Dorcoceras hygrometricum
CGTATTCTAGGTCTTTACTCAACGCAATTGTTAATCATCATAAAACACAATGAAAGTAAAGAATGCCATATAAACAAATGCGAATATCATATATAAAGATTGTTTCATACAAGAGTCTATAAACCCACACGCCACAAGTTGGCTAGTTGGGCATCTACTCTAACAATCTCCCACTTGCCCTAAATCCAACTACTCATCAGACGCAGTCCCATTGTTTCGCGATGTTTTTCAAACAACGGTCCAGGCAAGGGCTTCGTAAGTGGATCAGCAACGTTGTCCGTAGAGGCGACTCTCTCAACTGCTATGTCACCTCTAGCCACAATATCCCGGATTATGTGGTATTTTCTCAGTATGTGTTTGGATCTTTGGTGAGACCTAGGCTCCTTTTCTTGCACAACGGCACCCGTGTTGTCGCAGTACACCGGGACTGGACCAACTCCATTAGGAATGACGCCCAACTCTTGGACGAAATTCCTTATCCAAACGGCCTCCTTAGCAGCAGCTGATGCTACGATGTACTCAGCCTCAGTGGTTGAACCCGTGATGGTGTCTTGCTTGGAACTCTTCCAAGAGACAGCACCACCATTGAGCATGAATCAAATCCAGAGGTAGATTTCGAATCATCCACGTCACACTGGAAGCTAGAATCAGTGTAGCCTTCCAGTTTCAGTTCACCACCCCCATAGACCATGAACATATTCTTAGTCCTTCGCAAGTACTTAAGAATATCCTTCACGGCCTTCCAATGTAATTGGCCGGGGTTTTCCTGGTAGCGGCTCGTGACACTCAGAGCATATGCGACGTCCGGTCTAGTCGAGATCATGCCATACATAATACTACCTATAGCCGAGGCATATGGTACACGTGCCATACTCTCTATCTCCTCATCAGTCTTTGGACACATAGACTTAGATAGAGTGATCCCGTGGCACATAGGTAGGTGTCCTCTCTTGGACTCTTCCATAGAGAACCGCTTAAGTATGGTATCGATGTAGGTAATTTGGGTGAGTCCGAGCATCCGTTTAGATCTATCCCGATAGATCTGTATTCCAAGAATATAGGATGCTTCATCCATGTCATTCATCGAAAATCTACTAGACAACCAGACTTTAGTTGATTGCAGCATTCCTACATCATTCCCAATGAGTAGAATGTCATCAACATAAAGTACAAGGAATGTCACAGCGCTTTTAACTACCTTCTTATACACACATGGCTCCTCGGGATTCTTGATGAAACCAAATTCCTTAATCGTTTCATCGAATCTTAGGTTCTAACTTCGCGATGCTTGTTTGAGACCGTAGATCGATCTCTGAAGCTTGCATACCTTATGCTCGCTTCCAACAGATGTGAAACCCTCAGGCTGCGTCATATAGATCTCTTCCTTAATGTTTCCATTAAGGAATGCAGTTTTCACATCCATTTTCCATATCTCATAGTCGTACCATGCGGCTATGGCTAACAAGATTCTAATTGACTTGAACATTGCGACTGGCGAGAAGGTTTCATCATAGTCAACACCTTGCCTTTGAGTGTAACCTTTCGCGACCAGTCGTGCCTTGTAGGTCATTACCTTACCATAAGTCCCAAGTTTCCTCTTGTATACCCATTTACATCCAATAGGAACAATTCCTTCGGGAGGGTTAACAAGAGTCCAAACTTGGTTAGCATGCATTGAGTCAAACTCAGACTGCATTGCTTCAAGCCACAAATTAGAATCAGCATCGGAAATTGCCTCCTTGAAAGTTCTTGGATAAGATCCAACAACTTGATCACCTTGATCATCTTCAAGGAGAAAACCATATCTCTCAGGAGCCCTAGGAACCCTTTCGGATCTCCTAGGTGCGACCATTTCTGGTACTGGCTCTGGAGGTGCGGGAGACTCACCTGGTACTTCGATTGGATCTCGAACCTCTTCGAGTTATACTATTCTGCCCTTTCTATTAAGTAGAAATTCTCTTTCCATAAAGGTGGCATTCCTAGAAACAAACACTTTTGTTTCGTTGGGATAGTAGAAGTAGTATCCAATGGAATTCTTTGGATACCCAATGAAGTAGCATAAGATGGATCTCGTATCCAGTTTATCTCCCACTGTCTGCTTCACGTAAGCAGGACATCCCCAAATCCTCATAAATGAGTACTTGGGTGGTTTGCCCATCCATATATCATATGGAGTCTTATCCACTGCCTTGGTGTGGACATTGTTCAACAACATCATCGCTGTTTCGAGCGCATAGCCCCAAAACGAGGTAGGAAGTTCAGTGAAGCTCATCATAGATCGAACCATGTCCAACAAGGTCCGATTACGACGCTCCGCTACACCATTGAGCTGTGGTGTGGCCGGAGGGGTCCACTGTGCGAGAATCCCATTCTCTTTCAGATAGTCTTGAAATGAAGCTCATCATAGATCGAACCATGTCCAACAAGGTCCGATTACGACGCTCCGCTACACCATTGAGCTGTGGTGTGGCCGGAGGGGTCCACTGTGCGAGAATCCCATTCTCTTTCAGATAGTCTTGAAATTCAGCACTTAAGTATTCACCATCTCGATCAGATCGAAGTGCTTTAATACTTTTGCCTAATTGATTTTCTACTTCAGCCTTGAATTCTTTGAACTTTTCAAAGGATTCAGACTTGTACTTCATCAAGTACAAGTACCCATATCTAGAGTAATCATCGGTAAATGTGATGAAATATGTGTGACCATATTTAGTACCAATACTAAACGGGCCGTACACATCAGTATGGATCAAATCCAATAGGCCTTGAGCACGCTCACCCTTGCCCTTGAAGGGTTGCTTGGTCATCTTTCCCTTAAGACAAGATTCACAAGTCGATAGGGAGTTAATGTCTGACATATCAAACATGTCACTCCTAACTAACTTGTTCATCCTACTTAGAGAAATATGACCTGGCCTAGCGTGCCAAAGTTGTGCTGGGTTCAAGTTGTCGTGTTTCCTTTTAATCGTTGTTGTATGTGCTTCGACATCGCGAGTTGGAACGTCTTTTAATTTTAAGGTGTATAAATCGTTTTCGGGTTCCTCAATTCCAATTAAACATTCATTCTTGTAAATATTGCAAATCGAATTAGCAAACATACAAGAATATCTGTCACGCCCCGAGACCGAGACTCATTTACATCGGCAATATTAAACAATTTAAAAATTGTAAAACATTAAGCCATTATAGCATAGCTCAAACCAGTCAATTACATATCCAAAATAATATCGTTTTTACATCGGAAAATCAGAAAAATAGCGGAAGCGAAAATTTTTTAAAATGTAATTACATCAACAAAACGAAATCTTCACCAGCCCCAGAACTGATCTTGTTCTTCTTCTTCTACCTGCTCTTCATTCTTATCTGGGTGGAGAAGTAAGGGGTGAGTGTTTGGGGAAACACTCAGCAAGTGGGGGATATCATTCGAGCATATAAAATATACTTATACATATACTGAATAACAGATTTCAGAACAGAGCTTAGACAGAACAGAGCATAGCATAACAAAGCAAAGCATAGCATAACAGAGCATAGCACAGCATAACAGAGCATAGCCTGACAGATAGCACTGATGATTACTTCGTGTCTATGGTTTACTGATCAGTCCCTAAGTTTTGCTCCTCTAAGGGGTCGAGGCCATTAGTTGCACCAAGTAACCCAGAAATCCGAAATATTCTGTAAACCCATATAACGACAGAATCGTATCTATGGTTTACTGATCAGTCCCTAAGTTTTGCTCCTCTAAGGGGTCGAGGCCATTAGTTACATACAGTAACCCAGAAATTCGAAATATTCCGTAGACCCATATAACGACAGCAAAAATCAGTACACGCGGAGTTTGAATGAGACAAAAATCTGGACAAAAGGTGCTCGAACAGTAGACGAAAACTGAACTTTCGAAATGAATACATATAATATAACCAACGAAATATATATTAGCAAAATCCCACTTACAATTCAAAGTTTGATTTTACGTGAACTGAGCGAAGCCTGAAGTCTGGTTTACGAATATGGGGTGAAGTCTGGTAGCACGAATCCTGCTGTTTGAATGAAGTCTGGCAGTAACTCGATTGCACGAATTATTCCTAAGTTTCGCACCTGCTGGTTCGTCGCTTGCACAGAACTTTGGCTAAGAATCTGCTGGAATTTCCGCAGCACTTTGTCGCGAAGAACTGTCGCTTTTCAGACTGAGGGAATTTCGAAATGGTGTGAGGAATTCTGTGGTCGTCCTCTGGTATTTATAGGCGTAGAGGTGAGAAAGTCGAGCGTCCGCCATTAAAAGCTCTTAAATCCTTATCATTACGTCGAATGTTACACGCGCATGATTTACGAGATTTAATCGTCCATTACTTCTCTCAATTCGACGGTTACTGCGCGAAATCTGCCTTGTACGTGTGAAAAATCTTTGCGAATTTCCACGGGTGTGGTTTCCTATACACAGAGTCTTGCTTCGCGTCGAGAAAATCTGAATTTTTATGGAGAAGATGAAGTCTGCGTCGCTAAAAGCCAGCTGCTGAAGTTGCGTTGCTGCTGAATCGTTGCTGCTGGTTTTCTTTTCAAGTTCAACGACTGATCCTTAGCATTGAGTCAAAACGTTGTCGTGTCAACTTACTCAAGCGACACCGTTTTGATATCGTTGTAAAGCACCTGCTGATTACCTGCTGATTCAAGGTAACCGTAGCTATCTGCTGGTTTCAATCATCGCACAAGCCATCTGCTGAATCTTTAGCGCGAAGGCAAACGCTGTCGTATCGACTTATTCAAACGACATCGTTTTGCTATCGCTAAACTTCAAGTACCATCAGCTGGATTTAACTAATCCAAACGACATCGTAAGGGTTACGTCAGCATCGCTTCCACCTGCTGGTTCTCCAGTCGCAATGCATTACTCACAATCCCCTCGCTGCTGGTTCCAAAACGCAGCGTTTCAACTTAAAGAAACGACGTGGCTCCACTTCTTCGACTGTTTTCCCAAACCAGCAGCTGGTCACTCTTAACTCGTGCATCTGCTGATCCAGCAGTCAATCCCTCAAAAATATTGACCAACACGTGTCGCTTTCTCGAACACTCTCGCGCTAGCAGCAACCTCTACGATCGAAACGACGACGTATCATCCCTTGCGCTCCAGTAACCAATTTAACGTGCAACTGCTGGTTCTTCGTAACGACGGCGTATTACTCTCGCACCATCAACTGCTGAATTTCGACCACCTGCTGATTTTCGACCAGCAGGTAAATATTTTTTTTTTGAAGCTGAATTTTTGGGTTTTCACATCCCTCCCTCCTTAAAAGAAGTTTCGTCCTCGAAACTTTGGTTACTTTGATTTTCGAACAGGTAAGGATATTGGCTTCGCATCTTTTCTTCCACTTCCCATGTGGCTTCTATTTCGGTGTGGTTGGACCACTGGACTCTGACATAAGGGATCGTTCTTCATCGGAGTACCTGGTCCTTTCTGTCCACGATTCTAATCGGGGCTTCTTCATAGTTCAGTCCTTGGGTCAGATTTCCTTCCACAAGGAGTGGCCCTTCATCAAGAACATGACTAGAGTCTGAGATATATCTCCTTAGTTGAGATACATGGAAGACATTGTGGATTCTTGACATATTGGGTGGCAAGGCAAGTCTGTAGGCAAGTGTTCCTACTTTTTCCAATATCTCGAAGGGTCCGACATACCGGGGGTTTAACTTTCCGGCCTTATCGAATCGGACTACTCCTTTCATTGGTGAAACCTTAAGGTACACTTTTTCACCTACCTCGAAGGTCAAGGGTCTTCTCTTTAGATCTGCCCAGCTCTTCTGTCGATCCTGGGCTGCCTTCAGTCTCTCCTTTATAATGACTACCTTTCTCACTGTCCCTTGAACGAGCTCAGGTCCTGTGATAGCCTTCTCCCCGACTTCATCCCAATATAGCGGTGATCGACATTTCCGTCCATAAAGGGCTTCATATGATGCCATCCCTATGCTGCTGTGGTAGCTATTGTTGTATGAGAACTCTATTAGGGGTAGATGTTCACTCCAATTGCTACCGAAGTCTAATGTGCAAGTCCGCAGCATGTCTTCTAGAGTCTGGATGGTCCTCTCAGTTTGACCATCTGTTTGCGGATGATAAGCAGTACTGAGAGTAACCTTGCTTCCCATGGCTTCTTGGAAGCTCTTCCAGAAACGAGATACGAACCTTGTGTCCCTATCTGACAGGATGCTTGTTGGAACTCCGTGCAGCCTGACGATGTTGTCGATGTACAAGGAAGCAAGTTTCTCCAACCCATAGTTCATTCGGCAGGCAGAAAAACTGCGCGGATTTGTTAGCCTATCCGGCCTTGACTTGTTGGCATACACGGCATCTCGCAACAAACTCAGCAACATCTCTTTTCATCCCATTCCACCAAAAGTGTTCTTTCAAATCTCTGTACATCTTGGTACTTCCCGGGTGGATTGAGAATTTGGACTTATGTGCTTCAGACATCACTTCCTGACGGAGGTTATCGACGTCGGGTACACATATTCGTCCATTCATCCAAAGGATCCCATCTTGGTTCGTTCGGAAATCAGGCGATTCCCTTTCCTTGATCTGTTCTTTCAGCCTCATCAAGCTGGGGTCTTGATCTTGTTTTAGCTTGATCAATTCCTTAAGTCATGGTTGGGCTGAGACTGAAGATAGTATCACCTTGTTCATATTCTTCCGACTTAGCACATCGGCCACCTTATTCGCCTTTCCTGGGTGGTAGTTGATCGCGTAGTCCTTTAACAGCTCGAGCCATCGTCTTTGTCTCAGATTTAATTTCTTCTGGGTGAATATGTACTTGAGACTTTGATGGTCGGTGAATACCTCGCATTTTGCACCATAAAGATAGTGTCGCCAAATCTTAGGGCAAAAACCACCGCTGCAAGCTCTAAGTCGTGAGTCGGGTAGTTGCGTTCATGCGTCTTCAGTTGCCTTGAGGCATGTGCAATTACTCTGCCATCTTTCATGAGCACACATCCTAGTCCTTCTTTCGATGCATCGCTGTAGATGGTAAAGCCTTTGTCTCCTACGGGTAACGTCAGAACAGGGGCAGATGCAAGCTTCGTTTTCAGAGTCTCGAAGCTTGTCTCACACTCTTCGTTCCAGTTGAACTTGAAGTTCTTCTGGGTGAGTTTAGTGAGTGGCAAGGCTATAGAAGAGAAGCCTTCTACAAACTTTCGATAGTAGCCGGCCAACCCCAAGAAACTTCTAACCTCTGTCACTGTCTTAGGTGCAGGCCAGTCCATTATGGCTTCTACATTCTTTGGATCTACTGATACGCCAGCTTCGGAGATTATATGGCCTAAGAATGCCACAATCTTCAGCCAGAATTCGCAGTTATTAAATTTGGCGTACAGTTGTTTCTCTCGCAAGGTCTGGAGAGTAATTCGGAGATGTTCCTGGTGGTCTTCTTCGCTTGATGGATATACTAGTATATCATCTATGAACACCACCACAAATTTGTCGAGGAATGGTCCGAATACACGGTTCATGAGGTCCATGAAGGCCGCTGGTGCATTGGTTAGACCAAATGGCATCAATGTGAATTCATAATGACCATACCTTCTTCGCTTGATGGATATACTAGTATATCATCTATGAACACCACCACAAATTTGTCGAGGAATGGTCCGAATACACGGTTCATGAGGTCCATGAAGGCCGCTGGTGCATTGGTTAGACCAAATGGCATCAATGTGAATTCATAATGACCATACCTTGTCCTAAATGCAGTTTTAGGGACATCCTCATCCCTGATCTTTAGCTGGTGATAGCCTGACCTCAAATCCAGCTTGGAGAAGGTTTTAGCTCCCTTGAGTTGATCGAAGAGGTCGTCAATTCTTGGAAGGGGATACTTGTTCTTGATTGTGATCTTGTTCAACTCTCGGTAGTCGATACACAATCTCATAGTTCCATCCTTCTTCTTGACGAATAAGACTGGAGCTCCCCAAGGTGACGCACTGGGTCGGATCTGATTTTTGTCCAGCAGTTCCTGTAGTTGATCCTTGAGCTCCTTGAGTTCTGCAGGTGCCATTCGATAGGGTGCCTTGGATATTGGTGCCGACCCTGGCACTAGGTTGATCTCGAATTCAATCTCTCGATCAGGCACTTTTACAGGTAAGTCATCTTGCACCACTGGGATGTCTTCTAGCTTGAGCTCGTCTCCTTATTTTACTTCCTGGATCATTGCCAAGAAAACTTCTGCTCCGGTATTCATGGCTGTCCATGCTTGGGCCGCAGAAAGTAAGGACTTTCGCTCCCTGTTCTTGCCATGATATACCAACTCTTCTTGATCGAGGGTTTGGAGCTTCACGCTCTTATCTCGGCAATATACCAGTGCATGGTGTTTGGATAGCCAATCCATCCCTAGTATGGCGTCAAACTCGACCATGTTGAGTTGTATCAAATTTGCGGAGAACGAATGGTCGCTTATCGAAATTTCATAGTTTCGATGGATCTTATATGTTTCAATAGTAGCATTGGTAGGAGTTGCTACTCTATAGGGTTCAGATAGAATTTCAGGCTCTAACCCTAACTTCTTAGCAAATCTCCTATACACGAACGAATGCGTAGCACCACAATCAAACAACACATAAGCAGGCAGCTTGTTGATGAAAATGGTACCTGTCACCACATCGCTGGCGTCTTCAGCTTCTTCCTGTGTCATTGCAAACACACGAGCATTAGGCTTATCCTCCCTAGGCCTTGGCTTGCTTGGAGCCGCATTGCTCGATCCAGCTTTTGCGCCCTGGTTCTCCGGACAATCCGCAATTCAGTGGCCCAACTTTCCACACTTGAAGCATGCACCACTCTGCTTGCGACAGTCTCCAGGATGACGTTGGCCGTAGGTGGAGCAAGTGGGCAATGCCGGGTTACTCTGTGTAGGAGCTGAGCCGCGGTTGTTGAAGTTTGGCCGCTTGTTCCTAGGCCCACCTTGCGAAGTCTGAGCATTGAGGGGGCGCTTGTTTTTGTTGTCCGCTTCCGCCTCTTTATGTCTGTCTCAGCGCGGATTGCAACTCCCATCAAGTCTTCAAGACTCGTGGCTTGGTAAACTGCGAGGGCTGACTGGATACGGCTCTTTAGACCCTTCTTGTATCGGTGCAGCTTTAGAGTGTTATCCGCCATATAGTTTGGGACGTAGGTGCCCAACGAATTGAACTTGGAGGTATACTCTACCACCGACATGTCTGCGGTCTGAGTGAAGGTCTCAAACTCGCTGAGCCTCTGCATTCGTACTTCCATAGGAAAGTACTGTTTCAAGAATGCTTCTCGAAACCTCTGCCACGTCATAGCTTGTCCATTGGCAGTCATGGTGAGCTCAACAGCTTCCCACAATTTCCCAGCTTTACTGTCGAGGAGTGGTGTTGGCTCCCATCGAAGGTGGGGGCTTTATTCTTACGGAGGGACTCGTAATAGAACTTCGTCCCACGGGTTGGAGGGGGAGGAGGTGGAGCTTGGTTGTGGTTGGGACCAACCAACCCTTGAAGCGTTGTGGCAATCATTGTAGCTATTGCCATTAGGTCTTCTCTGCTAAGACCAGTTCCGTTGTTTGAGGGCCCTTCGCCTCCATTGTTCCTGTCGCTTCTACGATCGCCTGCCATATTCTGTCATAGGGAGTCTTTATTAAGAACGGCGGTATATAACGGTGAAAGGTCGAGAATAAGATATCTTGGAGGCTAAGCAATTTATTCGAATAGAAAGATGAATTGAATACAAAGCTACAATATATCCTATTCATCATCTATCTCTCCCTCGCCTAGAGACATATTCTCAATCTCTTCCTCTTCCGGTTCTTCCTCCCATCACCATCGAATGGGGCAGGGGCATTGTTGGCTTCTTGGAGACCATGGATGGTTTGGAGTAGGCTGTCTTTCTCATCCACTAGGGCCTCGATGAGCAAGTGTTGTGCCTGCATCGAGTCTTCGGCTTCGTGGATACGAGCCTGGAACTTCTGATGGCACTCCACATGGTTTGCTCTAACTTGTTGTTTCTTAACCTTCATCTTTTCAATTTTCTTGGACATGCTAAGGCCTATCTCAGTCAGTCCGGCAATGACCTTATGTGAGGCTTCTAAGGCTACTTGCGTTTCTTCAAGTTCCTTCTTCGTGGCGGCCAATCCTCGTCTCTCAGTGGCTAACTGGGCTCTAAGGCGCCTAATTGTGCGGTCTTGGTTATCGAGGGCAATTTGTTTCATACGGAGGGCAGCCGCAGCACGAGTACGGGGAAAAGAAGGGGCCATTTCCTAAAATCGAGGATACGTCCAAAAATATAAAGTCGCGAGGTTAATCCATAAACAGAAGATACTAACCATAGGGATTTCAGAACAGCTGACGGAACTGAAATCGGAGTCCTGAACAAAAAGTTATTAAAATTTTAAACAAAATGGCAAAGCATGATTTCGGAGGGCAGCACTGGTCTTTCGCCAAAATCTGAAAATTCTTCCTAGACCTTGACAATTTCAGATTTGGTTTCCCAGCTGGATTATGAACCTGGTGAGCTCTGATACCACTAAAATGTCACGTCCCGAGATCAAGACTCATGACATCGGCAATATTAAACAATTTAATAATTGTAAAACATTAAGCCATTATAGCATAGCTCAAACCAGTCTATTAATAATCGAAAAATGATCGTTTTTACATCTGAAAATGAACTTTGAATAACAGAATGCGGAAGCGAAAAAAATACATAATT
Organism: Dorcoceras hygrometricum; assembly: GCA_001598015.1. Lineage (NCBI taxonomy): Eukaryota > Viridiplantae > Streptophyta > Magnoliopsida > Lamiales > Gesneriaceae > Dorcoceras > Dorcoceras hygrometricum. Next base: position 34,427 of record KQ995376.1, read on the forward strand.
AAACAGAAATCTGAATCTTCACCAGCCCCAAAATTTTTCTTGCTCTTCTTCTTCTACCTGCTCTTCATTCTTATCTGGGTGGAGAAGTAAGGGGTGAGTGTTTGGGGAAACACTCAGCAAGTGGGGGATACCATTCGAGCAAACAACGAATATATATACATATTCACCAAAATTCGGAACCGAGCATAACAGAGCATAACGGAGCATAACAGAGCATAACGGAGCATAACAGAGTATAAAAGAGCATGACAGAACATGACAGAATGGCACTGATAATAACTTCGTGTCTATGGTTTACTGATCAGT
>KQ995377.1:8311-40099 GCA_001598015.1 Dorcoceras hygrometricum
TTCATCTTCTCCACGAAGCTTCAGAATCCAGGTTCTTCGACGCGAAACAAGATTGTTGTACAGAAAGCTTCACCAGTGAAATTCGAAGAGATTTCTCACGCATACAAGGAAGACTTCACGCTGTAACGGCCAATTTAGGGGATTAATGGTCGACTTACTCACCCAAATCAATGCCTACGTTGATGATTTTGTAACAGTCGACGTAACGAGGAATTAAAGGCCTTTAATGGTAGACGCTCGACTCCCCTTCCTCGCCACCTATAAATACCCGATTGAGATTGCAGGAATTCCACACCACTTCGAAATTCACAGCAAGATAAACAATAAACTCTCATGCGAAAGTTCTAGTGGAAGTTCTGTGCAAGCTACGAATCCAGCATGTGCGAGACTTAGGAAGATTTCGTGCAATCGACTTTCTGCCAAAACTTCGTACGAAGATTTCCGATTTCGTGCTACCAGATTTTCACCCGAAGACTTTGAAGTAAGTGGGCTTTTGCTAATATATATTTCGTTGGTTATATTATATATATTCATTTCGAAAGTTCAGTTCTTCGTCTATCGTTCGAGCACCTTTCGTTCAGATTGTTTTATCTCATTCAAACTCCGCTTGCACTGATTTTTGCTGTCGTTATATGGGTTTACGAAATATTTCGGAATTCTGGGTTACTGTGTATAACTGATGGCCTCGACCCCTTAGAGGAGTAAAACTTAGGGACTGATCAGTAAACCATAGACACGATTCTGTCGTTATATGGGTTTACGGAATATTTCGGATTTCTGGGTTACTTGGTGTAACTAATGGCCTCGACCCCTTAGAGGAGTAAAACTTAGGGACTGATCAGTAAACCATAGACACGAAGTAATAATCAGTGCTATCTGTCAGGCTATGCTCTGTTATGCTATCTGTCAGGCTATGCTCTGTTATGCTATCTGTCATGCTATGCTCTGTTATGCTATGCTATGCTCTGTTAAGCTCTGACATGCTCTGTTAAGCTCCGTTATGCTCGATTATGAGATTTGTTATTCAGTATATGTATATGTATATTTTGTATGCTCGAATGGTATCCCCCACTTGCTGTGTTTCCCCAAACACTCACCCCTTACTTCTCCACCCAGATAAGAATGAAGAACAAGTTGAAGAAGAAGAACAAGATCTGTTCTGGGGCTGGTGAAGACTCTGTTATTTCTTGTTAATGTAATTTTTGCTTCCGCACTCTGTAATTAAGTTTCCCAGCAGTTGCGCGTTAAAGGGATGATACGTCGTCGTTTCAATCTTAGAGGTTGCTGCTGGCGGGCGTGGCTTTTAGCGCGAGAGTGTTCGAGAGAGCGACATGTGTTGGTCAACATTTTGGAACAATTGACTGCTGGATCAGCAGATGCGTGAGTTTAGAGTGACCAGCTGCTGGTTTGGGAAAAACAGTCGAAGAAGTGGAGCGACGTCGTTTCGTTAAGTTGAAACGCTGCGTTTTGGAACCAGCAGCGAGGGGATTGTGAGTAATGCGTTGCGACTGGAGAACCAGCAGGTGGAAGCGATGCTGACGTAAACCTTACGATGTCGTTTGGATTAGTTAAATCCAGCAGATGGTACTTGAAGTTTAACGATAGCAAAACGATGTCGTTTGAAGAAGTCGATACGACAGCGTTTTGCCTTCACGCTAAAGATTCAGCAGATGGCTTGTGCGAGGATTAAAAATCAACAGATAGTTATCTCGAAATCAGCAGGTACATTACTTAAAGATAACCAGCAGGTGCTTTTCAATGATATCAAAACTGTGTCGCTTGAATAAGTTGACACGACAACGTTTTGACTTAACACTAAAGATCAGTCGTGGAGCTTGAAAAGAAAACCAGCAGCGACGCAAATTCAGCAGCAACGCGAAATCCAGCAGCGACGCAAATTCAGCAGCAACACGAAATTCAGCAGCAACGCGAAATTCATCTTCTCCACGAAGCTTCAGAATCCAGGTTCTTCGACGCGAAACAAGATTGTTGTACAGAAAGCTTCACCAGTGAAATTCGAAGAGATTTCTCACGCATACAAGGAAGACTTCACGCTGTAACGGCCGATTTTAGGTCTTTACTCAACGCAATTGTAAATCATCATACACACAATGAAAGTAAAGAATGCCATATGGATAAATGCGAATGTCATATATAAAGATTGTTTCATACAAGAGTCTATAAACCCACACGACACAAGTTGGCTAGTTGGACATCTACTCTAACAATGGGCAGCCGGAGCAGGCGGTTGAAAGGTCGCTGGTCGTGGAGCGTCACATGGTGTAGGCGACTAGGTGATGTTTAGGGTTTGCATGGATTGGTTCGGTTCAATTGAACCGGCTGGTTCGGTTGGACCGGATCGATTCTTCGAGTCTCGAGTCAAATGTTTTAAAATCGGTCCAAGTTATTTAATTAGGGACATGTTATTTTAATTATTAAGTCAAATGTCCAATTTTAAAGAAAATAGCCAGAAGTTTCAAAATTGAGTCAAACTTTTTAAATAATTAAAGTTATGTTTAATTTTAAGTTTTTAGTCAAATTGGAGCATTTGAATTTTATTGGAGTCAAAATCGATTTTGGGATTCAATTTGGTCAAAATCGGCTTTTGAGGTCAAAATTGATTTAAATTGATTTTAAAGTCAAAATCTATTTTTATAAGTCCAAATTAATTTCTAGAAGTCAAAATTGATTTTTGTTAGTCACTTTTAGCTTGATTTTAAGAAGTTTAAATTTAATTTAATTAGGCAAAAATATTAAAAAGGGGTGAACATTCGTTTCATCGGTTATGTAAAGAGCGATGATTAGCCTAGAAGTGGTAAAACAGGCCCCGGAATCAATCTTCGATCGAAGTAAAAAAATGTAGAAGCCCGTAAATGTATAATTAATTATATATGTAGTATGCTATGTACGTAAATGTTTTAAAGGAAAGAATTAATTATACATTAACGGGCTAAGCTTTTAAACTTGCCTAACTTTATAAAAATGCATGAATCATGAATGTTTTATGAATGTTAAAGGCATGTTCTTTTAAATGACAAAACCCGAGGGATTGAATGATTTGTGACTTATGATGATGTATGATGAGCCTATGGATCCATGTGTGATATCATGGTGAAGTGGCAGCTTATGGATCCTCGTGTGATATCGGGGTGAAGTGGCAACTCATGAGCTTACGGATCCACGTGTGATATCGTGGTGAAGTGGCAGCCTATGGATCCTCGTGTGATATCGGGGTGAAATGGCAACATATAGGTGTGACATATAGGGATCCTCGTGTGATATCGGGGTGAATCACACCACCACGTACGTTGGTTTACATATTGATCAATCGACTATGGTCACACTTCAGGATACGACTCATATGTTTTTCATGTTACGTTATGCCATGCCTTATATGTTATATGATATGTTATGATATGAAATGTATGAAGCAATGTTTTAAAATCATGCACGTATTCCTATTTTTTAACGTTATCTTATTACAAGTATGTGCTTGCATGCGATTTTATTAGTATGTACTTTGTTATGATATACGAGAGAGCATGCTGAGCCTCTAGGCTCACTAGGTTTAAATGGTGCAGGTGATGACCCTGCTGATGAGTTTACACCGACTGGCGGTTAAGACATCTGAGCGTCTGTTGCAGCAGTACCCCTTGACCGCAGCAGTGTTATTTGGAGTTGATACAGTTTGATATTGGTTTAAAACATGTTATTTTCAGTATTTTGGCGCAGTTGATTTATTTGATCTTTATAAAGTATGGTTGTTTAACATTTTAAAATATTCCTTTATTTATGCTTAAAGTATTTATTTAGAAAATGATTTAGAAATACTTCGAGAGAGCATGCTGAGCCTCTAGGCTCACTAGGTTTAAATGGTGCAGGTGATGACCCTGCTGATGAGTTTACACCGACTGGCGGTGAAGACATCTGAGCGCCTGTTGCAGCAGTACACCTTGACCGCAGCAGTGTTATTTGGAGTTGATACAGTTTGATATTGGTTTAAAACATGTTATTTTCAGTATTTTGGCGCAGTTGATTTATTTGATCTTTATATAGTATGGTTGTTTAACATTTTAAAATATTCCTTTATTTATGCTTAAAGTATTTATTTATAAAATGATTAGAAATACTTTTAAAGAGACCGAGCCACACTTTAAGTTTAAGTATTCCGCACATGTTTTTTTTTTAAAAATTCTAGAGTCTGGTTCGTTTCAACAGAATCAGCGTAGAGAAGATGTAGATTGAACAAAAGCTGTTGCATACAAGAGCAGAACAGATGAGAAGCGACCAAGCTCAGAGAAACCAGCTCAGACGAGCAAAGCAGTTTGAATACAAGATTGTGGAGAGTGCATTGGATTAGTCCAAACTGATTTGTTTCGTCCTGTCCACCTCAGGTACAGCGTCTACAGAGCTCGAAGTTAGCAAAGGCTGCAAGCGCAGAAATGAAGAGAGCTTAAATTCAACAAAGCCTGCAAAGCATTAAATGACAAAGGACACAAGGTACAACTTTATCAGAAGCCTTTACAACGGCTACACCTTTGTGTCAAATGGATAGAATTGCACAAGAGGCTATATCAAGAGCAGAAGCGAACAGCAGAAAAAATACGAGAGATACGAGAGACGGAAATTGGTGTTGAGCAAAACAGAACACAAGTACAGAACGACACAAAACAGAGAGCAGTGCATAGTCGAGAGTTTGCACACTCAGGTGGCAGCTGATGTGCAAACTGGTCTCGAGCCCAAGTGTGAGCTGGTGCACAGGCCGTGAACTTCAAAGAGCAATATTATTCGTCTGCACAACCCTAGGAAAACATCGAGATATCAGCTTAGAGAGAAGCATTTCCCAGTGTGTGAGATTACATTTGAGAGTAAGCATATACTGTAAAATTCTCACACATGATTCACTCACATAAATGAGAGAGAGTTGATTAAACTAGCTGAGTGAATCACAAGCAAAACCAATTTCCTATCAGTCTTTGAACAGAGGCATTAAAAAAGTTCCTGTTGTATTATTTCTCACTGAGACATAAAAGAAGTATTGGTTAGTTAGACACATAGCCTGCGAGCTGGTGTCACTTGTGGCTAGGAGTTCTTGCAGCTTGCGGGCTGTCGGATCGGGTCTGTACACGAGGTATAAGATCAAATCTTCTAGCGGATCCTTCCTGTGTGGAAGAAGAGGAGATGCAGGAGATTCAGCTCCCAACTTCCATAAACAAATTGCAGCGTAATTTACAGCTTTCTGCATTGCATCTGATAAATGTTTTAAACCTGTTAAATTGCTTTTGATTTTCAGAGAGTATTTCAGATGTTTCCCGCTTGGTTTTTATACCTATTCTGATATACTTCTTGATGGACAAACCTTTCAAGAACACTGAGTTATTGCAGCTCGAGTTTCAGTAGAACAGATCGCGTGACCAGCTCGCAGAGCTGCTGCGTGCTGGATCCAGCTTAGGCGCGATCTGCTTGCGTGCTATTTTTCGAACTGATTTTTAAATGCACGTAATTTTCGTTTTTTATCTAAGAATTTGGTGCCTAAGCGTGAGAGCTCACGACACCCCTTCCAACTATCCCAACGCAATCCAAGTCGGACTGACTCCCGTGAGCTGTTTGACTTTCCGTAAGCTGTTAGACCCCCGTAAGATAAGTAAACACTGTAAGCTGAGGATAGTACCTAAGCTGTTCTGGGTTGAGAGCCGATCTGTGCACCCTAAACTGATCGAGCGCTCTGAGCTGGTTTCAGCGTCCGGTTTGTTCTGAAGCTCTGATCTGATCTAGGCAGATGAGCTGGACCGTGTGCTCTAATCTGATCGAGTGTTCTGAGCTGTTTCCAGTGCGCGATCCGGAACAAAGTCTCGAGCTGTTCTGGGTGTACTGTACAGATCTCCGAAAGCTATGTCTGCCTTACGAGCTGATCAGTGCGAGCTGAACTGTGCGTCCAGTCTGAGTTCTAGGAGCAGCCCGCGGTCAGGAGAAAATGCAAACTGAAGATTTATTCTCAGGATATTTTTATGATGATGAACAATTTGAGTTTTAATTATTTTTTCTCAGCTCTTACGTAATTTTAAAGAAATAAGAGAAGTTTACTTTTGAGAACTGAGTTGAGAACAGAGAGTGTAAGCATGAGAAAAATGATTTTTGAAGGAAGGGACTTGATTGTGGTTAACTACTACGGATAGTGGGATCGAGAGACGTCTCGTGAGCCGCATTTAAACTGCTTAAGCTGTTATGATTTTCCTTCGTACTTCAGTTCATAAAAATTTACTTGAGTACCAATATTTTATGGTTGTGCCTGTATTACGTATTATTTGCTACTGCCCATTTTGTACTTATTAAGCCTCTAGGCTCACACGTTTGATTGGTGCAGATAACGTCGAGATAGAGGTTGAGGGACTGGATTCCTGAGCTGACAGCGGTCGGTTGGCGCAAACCCAGTGACCAAGCGTTTCTGCAGCGTTAAGATGAGAAACCAGTTTTGGGTTTTTGACTTAAAATTTCAGTTCAGCTTTGAGAGAAAATAGTTTCTGTTTTATATAGTTTTTCAGTTTCAGTATTGGAAAAGACTTTAGGCTTTTAACTGTAGGAGTTTTGAATACAGTTTAAACGGATTTTCAATTGAATGAAATATCAGTTTCTGCAAAGCTGTTTACTGTTCCACGATCTTAAGCTATTCAGTTTGCTGTTTTTTGAAAAAAAAAAAAATTCTTCCGCATTTAATTTGTTAGAAAAAAAATATCAGAGTGAATTGTGGGCGTTTCAATGATTGGTGTATAGCTAATGTCGAGAGGTGACACCGGAAAATATCGGACTGACAGTGGACATTATTAACATGTCCGATATAACCTCAACCCTCCACTGAAATAGAAAGCCTAAAATTAAGAAAATGCTAGTTGACTAAGAGTCTAAGACTATAATTTAACCAATTATATGATAAAAATGATAAACAAAAATGCTGAGTTACATTACCAAAGATGAAAACATATAAGCCATAGGATAAAAAAATACAAATCCTCTGAAAATAGAGAAAGAAACATTCATCGAAATTGACAAAATATTTCAAACTCTCATGCGCTGAATTTATAATACAAAACCATGAAATTTATTTCGAAAAATATGTTATTTTCCTTTGATTGGCTAAACTTTTTATATGTATACATTTTCTCAATTCTTAAATATCGTTGTGTTTAAACTATGTATTGATATGTCCAACTCAATTCTAAAGCATTGTCATGAATTCGACACCAGAGTTCTATGAATGTTTCAGGAATACAGGAGATTTATTTATTTTTTAAAAAATTCTGGCAATGATTTTCTTTGATAAATTGTTATTTGACCCTCAAGTTATGTCTTTTTAGCAATTGAACCTCCATCGTGTAGATAAGGCTGCTTATATCCATGCGCCTTATAAGAAAAAGTCACCAGTTTTGCAATTCATTAATTCATTCATGGCTCTATCCATTACTTCATCTTCGTTTTCAAGCTTTCCAAAAAGGTCACCAACTTTGTTGTCTGTTTTCACTTCATTTTCTTGCATTTGAGTTTCTGACTTTTATTTGCTGAAGTTATTGTGTAACTTGATCCATGTGCAACATATATATCAGGGAAATACAGAGAAGATCTCTCCCAGAAGACAATGCAACGTCGTTGCAGCCGAGACGGAGCCGTTTGAACGCGACGAAAGGAGTGTCCAGCGTCTGCGAACCGCTTCCTCCCGATAGGCCATTGTGGTTCCCTGGAAGTTCACCCCCTGAGTGGCTAGATGGAAGGTGTGAGTTTTCATTTATTTCCATGCATTGGTTGGTAATCAAGAGTATTCGCTATCCCAACCAACGAGTTTATGTGAATGATTTGACTATATCTTCGTGATGAATGATCTGTTTTTGTAGTCTTCCAGGAGATTTTGGCTTTGATCCTCTGGGCTTAGGTGTGCAATTCATTCACATTGATTAGAAGTATCTTTTTTTGAAATATTCTAGATTAGTGATTAGTTATTAAGTGGATAACTGGTCAGTTTAACGTGTACAGGATCTGATCCTGAGCTGCTCAAATGGTTTGCACAAGCCGAGCTGATGCATGGTAGGTGGGCGATGCTGGCAGTTGCCGGAATCCTCATCCCCGAGTGGCTCGAAAGCCTCGGATTCATCGAGAACTTCTCGTGGTTCGATGCTGGGGCTAGAGAATACTTTACTGACCCGAAAACCTTATTCTTTGTCCAGTTGGTCTTGATGGGGTGGGTCGAGGGGCGGAGATGGGCAGATATTTTGAATCCGGGATGTGTTGACATTGAACCGACACTGCCACATAAGACTAAGCCGAAGCCTGACGTCGGATACCCCGGCGGATTGTGGTTTGATCCGTTAATGTGGGGAAGAGGCTCGCCTGAGCCGGTGATGGTGTTGAGGACTAAAGAGATCAAGAATGGGAGACTGGCTATGCTGGCTTTTGTTGGCTTCTGTTTTCAGGCTGTGTATACAGGGGAAGGCCCCATTGAGAACTTGGTGGCACACATTGCAGATCCTGGCCATTGCAACGTTTTTTCGGTACGAACTTTTGATCGTTTATCAGATCATATATGTCTCAACTTGAACTGGAATTGTTTTTTTTTTCCAAATTGTTGTGTTTGATGCAATTTTGCTTCTTTCCAGGCTTTTACAAGGAATTAGGACAACAAATACTCTACTTGTTGATGCCATAGAATGAAGGAGCTTGTCCAGGTGGTATATATAGAACAGAAGTATTTTTGAATCAATAATTTTATGTAAATTTTCTCTACTAGTAATATATTGATTCATACATCCAACACCAACAAAATCATTGAATTTTTCTCTTTTCTGAATATCTCCTGCAATCGGGTTGCCACTTTATATGTGATTTTAGTGTTCTAGCTCATTTATAAAGAAAATTTCTGTCAATAAGGAACGAGTGAAAATCGGAACGACTTATACAGAAAATCTCTCCGCTCCATTAGATAATGTAACAAGTCCTCAAATTTAATTTCTCATAACAATTTGCAAGATTTTCCATCACCAATTCATCCTTCGTCTCAATCCAAAACTCCACCAGAATCAAAGCCATGATGACACATTATTCCATAGTCCAAAACAAACACAACAAGAAAAAGCACCGTCCTGAAAAAAGGAGACAGAGAAAATTTCAGTCTCTTCAGCCAGCAGCCTCAGCCTCGCCACGCCGGAGGTCTAGAAAGGAATGTTTCTCCGATATCATTACACGAACATGGCCGGCGTTCATTTCCTCCTCATTTCACTCCTCATTTTCTCTTTAAATACACGGTGTCTTTCGATAGGAGAGGATGTCCCTCTTCTGGAATTCAAGGAAGAGTTGAAAGTTTCGTCGTCCCTTGATTCGACATGGATCAAAGGCACGAATCCGTGTGACCGTTCGAAGAAATGGATAGGTGTAGATTGTAGTGAAACAGGCTATAAAACCGTGTCAGGCTTATTTCTGATGAATCTTGGTCTAGCTGGTGATGCTGGAGATATAGATGTTGATTCTTTGGGAAACCTCGAATCACTTCGGGCCATTAGTTTGGAGAACAATAGCTTCTCAGGTCCAATGCCGGATTTTAATCGTCTCACGGCACTTAAATCTCTGTTTCTATCAGGGAATCAGTTTTCAGGGGAGATTCCTCCCGGATTCTTTGAAAATATGGGATTGCTCAAAAAAGTTGAGCTTGCAAGGAACAAGTTTTCGGGTAAAACTTCCAGAATCCTTGACGAAACTCAAGAATCTCATGGATCTTAAGCTGCAAAACAACATGTTTTCAGGATCTATTCCTCCATTTGCTCAAGATTCTTTGGTGCAAATAGACTTGTCACACAATCAGCTACAAGGAGAAATCCCTTCATCCATGGCAAGATTCGAAACTGCGCCTTTTGCGGGTAACCCGGACCTCTGTGGAGCAATCATCGCCAGGCAATGCATGAGTACAGACCAGCCGAACATGTCGAAAGTGCCCAACTCGAGCACGACATGGGTGATATTAGGCATAGTGGTTTCCCTCTTGTTGGTGACCATACTTTTCAGGGCCAAGAAAACAGAAGAGAACTTCAGTGTACTAGGGAAAGAAAATGGATGAGGTAGTTAAAGTGCACATACCTGGCAGTAACAGAAGGAGCCTTAGCTCGATTAGGAAAGGCGGAAGTTACAATTCGAGAAGCCATTCGTCGAGGAGGGGTTCGAACCAAGGGAAATCCGATTGTGATCTTGTGATGATCAACGAAGAAAGAGGTGTATTCGGGCTGCAAGATTTGATGAAGGCTGCTGCTGAAGTACTTGGTAGTGGTGGCTTAGCACATACCTGGCAGTAACAGAAGGAGCCTTAGCTCGATTAGGAAAGGCGGAAGTTACAATTCGAGAAGCCATTCGTCGAGGAGGGGTTCGAACCAAGGGAAATCCGATTGTGATCTTGTGATGATCAACGAAGAAAGAGGTGTATTCGGGCTGCAAGATTTGATGAAGGCTGCTGCTGAAGTACTTGGTAGTGGTGGCTTAGGTTCGGCCTATAAAGCCCATCTTGGAATTGGGGTGACTGTTGTTGTAAAGAGATTGAGAGACATGAATAAGTTGAATAAAGATTCATTTGACACAGAAATTCGAAGACTAGGACGAATAAGGCATCGTAACGTCTTGCCACCATTGGCTTACCATTTCAGGAAAGAAGAGAAGCTGCTAGTTTCAGAGTATGTGGAGAAAGGCAGCCTACTCTTTCTGCTACATGGTAAGATATGATATAGTCATATAGTATCATTTCTTGATTTATTCATGACTGTTTCATTGGTTTCAAAAGCTTCGAATGGCCTTGAAAATGTTCCCACTCGCCTCTTTCGAATTCTAGGTGATCGCGGTGAGGTACATGCGGAACTGAACTGGCCTACTCGCCTGAAAATCATTAAAGGAGTGGCTCGGGGAATGGGATACCTACACACCGAGTTTGCCAACTATGAACTTCCACATGGAAACCTCAAGTCTAGCAACATTCTTCTGTCGTCAACCTACGAGCCTCTTCTCACGGACTACGCCTTGTACTCGTTGATCAGCAACACACATTCGGTTCAAGCCCTTTTTGCCTACAAGTGTCCAGAAGCCGTACTATACCAGCAACTCTCCCCGAAAAACGACGTTTATTGCCTCGGAATAGTCATTCTTGAAGTGATGAGTGGGAAGTTTCCTTCTCAGTACTTGAACAATCAGAAGGGTGGAACTGATGTGGTGCAATGGGTCAGGCAGGCTATATGTGAGGGAAGAGTAGCTGAACTGATCGATCCAGAGATTTTAAACGATTCGAAATCGGATTCCAGTGATCAAATGGAGAAGATGCTGTGCATTGGTGCAGCTTGCACAGAAAGTGATCATGATTCAAGGATTGAGATGAGGGAAGCCATAAGAAGTATAGAGGAAGTGCATGTTTGATGCATATTCGTCATAAGTTTGGTCGATCAAATTGCTGGACATTGAATGATTATCAAACGAGAGGAGAGGTTTTTGGCAAGAAAATGGATATGGTTTTCTTGATTAGAAAGGGAGACATTAATGTACAGTTTGAACCTTTTTCCATTTTGATGGATGAATGCTTGAACAAGAATCCATTGCTTCGCCTTTCCAAAAGAACTAGCGTTAAGAAAAAAGAAGTAGCAGGTGTCTCGCAAGTGAATTAACCTAAAAATTAAAGTATTAATGATAAACCAAGAAATTGCATTCTTTGAACTATATATAAAACTATTTATTTAACATAATTATTGGCCCATAATAGACGTTCGTAGTAAACCATCATACAACTAATTGAGATAATCTAAGCATTCACTTTAAATATTTTATGAGAATGAGCATATGTCAAATACTATATAGTTGTTGCTATAAGCATTTATTTATTTTGCAAATGTTATTAATATACTACTTGTCCGTTAACATTAATTATTCCTTCATTGAGTGGTACGATATCGATTATTGGAATATTGCAATTACTTGGACAGAATGATATATGGCATGTATAATATATATACTGAGTTATTGCAACTACATGGACAAATGAGTAACAAATGAATATAGCATAATAAAATAATAATCTCATATAAAAATTTATGTATAACATTTTGGCACAATCAATTGATGCAGGTTATGTGTTGGGTGTTAATATTAAAGATACAATTATCTTGTTCATTGTTCTTGTCCTTTTTTTTCCTTTTAACTATATAACCCTCATTGTTATCTTTTATATATATATATATATATATATACAAATTTGATATAATGAGCACCCCACCGGCTGAGTATCTCAGGTGCCCACGTGCGCGCCCATTGTAGGCGCCCACTACATCGATTCTATTGCAAATTATGTCCACTTTTCCAATATAAAAGCATGAAATTTGGTTAGTACTTTTTATTCCCCGGTCCAATACTTCCTCGCACAAAAATCTCGTATAGCTACCAATTGAATTCATTCGATTTGATTTGCAAATCCTTTCATTACCCATAACATTTAATGAATGAAAAAGAACTAATCCAAGAAACAACACTTAAATTTGAATATTAAGTAACATATTTTCATAATTATATGATATTGCTCAGTTTGAGTTCAACCAGTTTTGAATGTATAAGCACGTGACCGAACATGATCCTCCATCAGACGAAGCTCCGACATTATTCTCCATGATCCTGGTCTTCCCTCAAGTCCATGGGTTTCCAATTAAGGTCACTTCTCCTCGATGCATTGGGATTGCACAAGCCTTACATTAAATACTTGGAGCATCATGATCTGGAGATCTGATCATGGATTTTACTAAGAGCCTCTCACCTCATTTATTTTTGTTTCCGCGATTCCACCCACATGAATCGATATCGACTCTGAATGATTGATTTCATTTTTCTTAAAGGTTAGCTTATTAATGGACTAACATCTTATACAGATAAGATATCCCTTGTCCATATATGTTTTAAATCGAGGGATATGCACAAGTAGACAGGTAACCGAGGAAGAATACTTATATAACAGACTAACTCCAAGATCATATTCCACAATATTTTTCAGTTGGGAATATGGTCCATACGAGAATCGAACCCGTGAAGTCGGAGAAGGTACTCCCATATCATCCTAAGTCTTACCAACTTGACTGTGTCCCTGGAAACTCGATGGATTATTTCATTTGTAACACAATGGAACTCGTATATATCAATAATATGATATTGTCCATTCCGGGTGTAAGACCTCATGGTTTTGTTATTTGGTTTTCCTAAACAACCTCATATCCCTTCCAACTTATAAGCACCTGACCTTACCATGATCTTCCAAGACTATATCTTTATTTTTTAACAAGTTGTCGCACAGAGTTATATGATTTTATAATTGTGTGATATTGTCTATTTCTATCTCAGTCATCTTTTTTCAGAACATGTAAATACCAAACACAGTTTCCGTGATCATGAATTCAAGAAGATAAGTTTAACTAAATATACTCTACTATGTTATATTAAGTTTGAGCAATTTATATTAACTGCTGTTGTTATACAACCAAGAAAAAACTGTTGTCTTTTATTTTTTCCTCTTTAACTGTGGAACTGTTTACATATTTTTCCCTATTTTCCTTTGGTAAGATGAAATCTAGACTGTATTTTATTTAATTTTTTTAAAATTATTTCACTTTTTTTATGCGTTCTCTCATTTTGCAAAATATTTATAATTAACCCTTGTTTAAGAAAATTTTATGTGCTAGTTTTTATTAAATGTGAGATGATTAGTTATAGTTTTATCTCATACCAATTTCCCAATAAAACGAAATCTCCAAACTTCGAGAAAAAGCCATAATAAATATCTTTCTCCAATCAAGAAAAACCTATTGGGACAACCTAATATCTTTTGAGTGTGATTTAGGAAATAGATTTTTTCAATATGGTCGGGTCGCGGACTTATGTAGAACATTCGACCCGATTACTGCACCGTTTTTGGGAGTTTCAGCTCAACGTGTCACTGTCCCCTCTGTGGAAACGTGTCGATTTCTCATGCAAGCGCTGCTCCCGACTCCACCCAACGATCTGAAATCCCCACAAGCTTTAATTTGTCCCGTCTGCAAAATTCTCACGTCCTGCAATCTAGGGATTTCAATTTTTGTTCTGAACTACTGTTGGGATACCACTGGCTGAATTCGGGAAATAGTGTATGTGTACGTACATTCCTTACGCAAAGCTTCTCTCTTATGTTGGCAGATTTGTATTTTCCGCTTTGTAAATAAGGATTACGCAAGTTATCTACTCTGAATTGATGGCGCATGTGTTTGCTGGTAGTTCCTGCTAGAAAAGTTGGCCATTTAGTAGAATAAGCTCGTGTTGCAAGTAATTTTTGTTGAATGATTGAATGGGCATCATGAAGTGTAAATTATGTTGTATATTTTTCCTTTCCTTTACTCACAATCCTTAGCAAATAGATCTTGAATCTTCAATAATGATGTGAACACTTGTAATCTAATGTACTAGTTGTTAGTTTCCCAGTTCATTTCGTTTGCTTCTATACTAGGATTCATACCCGACATGAGCTCCCACTCTTAAGTGTATGAGAATAAAAGAATTTTTCAGCTTCAAGTATCAATCCGAAATTGCTGGTGAACTCTGTATAGCATAAAATCTGAAGTTGCTTAGCTTCCGAAACGGACCTCGTGATTGCTGAATGAAGGATGCATTTCTAGATATTTACTTGCGGGGGGAGAACCTGAATTATAAAGAGTAATAAGAGGAAGTTTAAACATGTTGTGGATTTAGAATATTTAAAATTTTGATGAGGTTTAACGTCATATTACTGATTTTGACAGGCAACGATAATCTTGAAATCACGAGTGTGAAGATTGCCGCAGAAGAAGCATGTGGCATGGAATCAGCCTACTTGTTTCCATATGAACACCCGTATAGACATCTTCACGTGCCGGCGCTCATTATAGCTGGATTCTTTGTTTTCATAGCATTGTCCCTCTCTCTTTACTTGACGTTGCAGCACCTCAGGACATATAACAACCCCGCAGTTAGTTCTTCATCTTCTTGTTTGCCTGCACCAACAATCCTACTGAAAATTTTTCATTGTCTGATATTGCTTTTGCTTCAGGAGCAAAAATGGATTGTTGTTGTTATTTGTATGGTCCCAGCATATGCGACCGAATCCGTGAGTTTTTTCTGTTTTCATATGATCAGTGGTATTCTAATTGGCTTTCTTTTTTAACATGAATTTTGTGCCTGTCTTTTCTGTGAGGACTTGTGAAAAGGTTTCCTTCTTTCTAGTATATAGATCCACGAATCTCTCTTTATGTTCAAGAGAACTCCAAATTTAGAATCTCAAAACTGAGGTCTACTCAACCTTGGCCGAAAAGATAATGTAGTATAACTCCAGAATCAAATGTATTCCACATCACCACTTTTGAGGTGTAAAAACATGGGTAAAACTAATTGGAGGTCTCGAGTGTGGACTTCTGAATCAATATCAATGACAGTTTAATGATACACAAAAATTTTCAGAATCGTTAATTGCAAAAAAGGTCTGTTGTATAAAAGCTTCAGTTTTTTGTATGAAATATGGTTTGTAGTACATAAATTTATATCCAGATCTTTGCTTTGTAAACTAAATTAACAAAAATTTGCGGACTAAATGTTTTTACAGTCTTTTTTGTATTTTCATGTGTGCATGTTCTCGTTTGTTTTCTTCATTAAGAATTGTGTCATAGTGGGACTCTGTGAATAGCTACGATATTTTCTAAACTCAGGCGCACCTCGTGTGTATGCTTTAAAGACTAATGTTTTCTTTTTGTATTTTTACCTCTGACACACAAAATGTTAGTAACTATACAAACATCAGAAACAAATCATAAACATTCAGCTGGTAATGAGACAGATCTGAAACGCAACCAGCCAATCTTTTGTCATGTTCCTATGTTTGGTTTGAACTTTCTGAAAGGGTCAACTTAATCTAAATTAGAAAGACTCGATCCAAAATAACTGCAAATAAAAGTTGGAACCTGGGACAAATTTTGAAATATAAAAAATGTGAACGCAAATGTGAATGAAATATTTTTAACTGAATTATATTTTTTTGATGCAAGTTTATTGATTAATTATGTTGTGTAATTTATAACCTCTATGTCTAGATCTTGTCGTTGTGCAACCCAAAGCTCTCTCTTACTTGTGACATATTGAGAAGCTGCTATGAAGCATTTGCCCTTTATGCGTTTGGAAGCTACTTGATTGGATGCCTTGGTGAGTGTCTACTATATTGAGCTCTGAAATATCAGGAATAATATTCCTGCCTTCGCATTTGATAAATTTCTTATAATTTATTCTAGTGATATATTCTACGACTTTGAAGAAAGTGTTTATATACTTGCACGCATAACCTTGTAATTTAAAACAGTTCTTAAAATTAAGTCATTCCCTTGAGCTGTGTTGTGAAAAGCTTTATCTGTCAATTGTTTGTCGAAAAATACATGCAACAGGTGGTGAACTGAGGGTCCTAGATTTTCTTGAAGATGAAGCAAAGAAACAAATCAGCAAGCCGTTGCTGGAGGGGAAAAAAGATCCTCGAGTGGCATACAGAACGTATTGCAACTTTGTTTGCCGACCACATGTTCTTGGGAAAGACCTATTCACGATCATTAAATTTGGTCTTGTACAATATGTAAGTGTCCCTCCCGTGCTCTTAATCGTTTTCCCCTTGTTATTGGTTTAATAATGTATTGTACCGACTTGTATAGATGATTTTGAAGACTCTGTGTGCATTATTGACTATTGTTCTCGAGCTATGTGGTGTGTATGGTGATGGACAATTTAAGTGGTACTATGGGTATGTTATCTTGCCACTCTCTAAAAATGGTCGTATTCATTTCATGCTCTTTTGATTGTTTTAACTCACTTGTAAGGCTTTGGGGTTTTGGGGGAGGGGGGGGGAGGGGGCACTTTCTTTTCTTGTTTGTTACCTTCTGCAATTTTTGCCTCGTTTACAGTCTTAGCTGTTCCTTATCTTGCAGGTATCCATATATAACAGTCGTTTTGAATTTCAGTCAGATGTGGGCATTGTATTGCCTCGTTCAATTTTATAATGTGGCACATGAAGAACTAGATCCAATCCGGCCACTTGCAAAGTTCATAAGCTTCAAAGCTATTGTATTTGCAACATGGTGGCAAGGCGTGGGCATTGTCTTGCTATGTACTTTCAAAGTTCTTCCCGACGACGGAAAATTCAAAACCGGAATGCAAGATTTTCTGATATGCATAGAGGTACCTGTTGTGGAAATTAAGACATCAAATATGGATCTATTTTAACACTGAATTGAATACATCATATTATTTTGGTCAAATAGCATTTTTGCACCCTCATGAAAGTCTAAAGCACCAAAATCCCTCTTCCACGCGTCCTTGAAATGTCAAGGACATTATCCTATCTACATTGGGTTCTGTGCCCGAGTTATAAATGACCATTAATTGTATTCTTCGAGTTTTTGCCCTTCTGACATCACATAGGTATGTTGATGCAATTTGGCCTTGTGAGACGGAACGTACCTATGGAAAATTATATTTTTTGTTTAACAATATTACTTTTAATGAACACTATATGTCTGGTAGAACCTCTCCAAATTGACTCAATCCATAAAAAGCATTGATTTTTACAAAATCGAACGTCTCACAGGTATAAACTCGTGAGACTGTTTACTCATAGTTTATATTCTTGTTTTGCAATATTCATTACACATTCTATTTTCCTGGGGCAGATGGCTATTGCTGCAATCGCTCACATATTTGTATTCTCCCCAAAAGCATATCATATCGTCCTACCATCCCACTATGGAAAGGTCACCACACAAGAAACAAAAGCTGTGGTTAAGGTAAAAGATGGAGATGAGGAAAAGCCAGCACTTCTCGAGACGAAAGAAACCGAGATCAAGGCCCCAGGAACAAGCGTGAAAGAGAGTGTCCAGGATATCGTCGTGGAAGGGGGACAAAAGGTTAGATCTTCCTGCTCCAATCAAGATCATGGCGTAAATTTTCCTGTTGATTCGTATATGATTGTAGAATGATGCTGTTTGAATTTTCACACTTATAATTAACGAACTGCAGATTGTGGAGGACGTCGTGTTGACCATAAATCAGGCCATAGAACCTGTGCATGAAGGAATGACAAAGATTCAAGATCGAATCCACAAGATAGCTGTATCTGGCAATGACAAAGAAGAGCCAAGAGTGAAGGTTGTTGAAGAGCACCAACGGAATATCATCAGGGAACCTCGAGTGTAAGATTTGGTCGCTTTTGTTAATCTGAAATTAGGAGTATGTATTCGACTCTTTTTAACTTAAATATGAATTTAGTTCCGAATCTTAGTTGCATGAAATGGTTGTAAGATTGTTTATGATAGATCAAAGGCAGCAGTTCAATATCTTGCAAAGTAATTTCATAAAAACCTCAAACATTTGTTAAATGGTTATTTATAGATTTCATAACGCTGATGCTTATAAATTTGGTAAGCACTTTGTTAATCTGTTATGATACATTTTAAATTTATTAATACATTATTAATAAAGCTTTGCGTAGGGATGATGCTTGAAAGCTACTCTTACATCTTTTGTTTTTTAAAAGAGGTTCGTTATTTATGAGATGTGCATTTTTTAACATTGATTTTTACATATTTGTTTTTTTGTTCTGTACGCGGTGTCTAAGAATTAAGAAATAGAGACATTTTTATAGTTTAGGAAATGAGAGTCTCTAAAGGAAGTCGAGTCAATGTTTGCATGTAATGAAGTTCCACTCGAGAAGACATTGTGCAGCTCAAATGCATATGTGAATCTTGTTTATCGGATTGTAGGATCGAATGATCACTGTTTTAGCAAAGACTATAGTTGGTGGAATGTTATAACTCTAAATTTTTTAAATCATATAATAATTTAAACATTATGGGTCGATCATTCTATCTAACACTTTCAACAGTTGTGATCTCAATCACAATTGGTAGGTAAACAATCAATGAAGATAAGAAATCAAGGTATGAATTGTATATTCAATGGATCGACACTGGAATTACAGGACGGTTATTGGACTCCCAGGACTAAGCCTGTAACCTCTAGACAAGCTAGATAACAACTGAAAGTAACTATCTCGATGCCTTCCCTCCCGCTCTTCCCGTTATTTATACTGTTGTTCTAACCTCTCCTTTGGGCCTGGGCCTTCTACTGTATACATTTGTTATAATGGGCCTGGGCCTATGCATACTACTTTATCAACACCCCCCTCCTTCGAAGCAGTCTTGTCCTCAAGGCTGGCTTCTGGAAATTGTGACGCAAATTCAGCCGCATCTTTCCACGTGGCTTCTTCGATAGGCTTGTCTTTCCACTGCACTAATACTTGTGGAACCATCACCCCTGCTTGCTTCTTTAGTATGCGGGTCAGTATTTGGATAGGCTCATAATGATTTGCCAAGTCCTGCTCCAAGGCTGCGGGTAGGTCCTGTACCTGTGTATTCGTGGCCACGGCTTTTTTGAGTTGTGAGACATGAAATACTGGATGAATTCGCGACCCAGACTGTAGCTTTAGCCTGTAGTACACCTTCCCGACCTTCTGAACTATCTCATATGGCCCATAATACCTTGGGGAGAGCTTCTGAAAAATTCTGGAACAGACAGAATGTTGGCGGTGTGGTCTCAACTTGAGAAATACCATGTCCCCTACTTGAAAATCAACATCTTGACGATGGGCATTAGCGTACTTAGTAATTCGTTGTTGTGCACGCCCGAGGTTGTACTTGAGTTGTCTCAACACTTCATCTCTGTCTAACAATTCTCGACCTACTGCTGCAACCTTTGATTCTGTCGGTAGGAACCTACCGGTGGCTTGTGGCCATAAACTACTTCGAAGGGCGTCATCCCTGCCGCTGTTTGGTAAGCCGTATTATACCAGTATTCCTCCCAAGCTACCCAAGTACTCCAGGTGCGGGGCTGCTCCGATGCAAAACAACGCAAATATGTCTCAATGCACCGGTTCAAGACCTCAGTCTGCCCGTCCGTTTCTGGATGATATGCCGAACTCATGTTAAGTTTAGTACCTTGCAACCGAAACACCTCCTTCCAAAAGGCACTCATAAATATGGGATCTCTGTCGCTCACTATGGACCTGGGAACCCCATGCAGACGTACTACTTCTTTAATGAACCTGTCTGCTATACTATGAGCAGTATACGGGTGTTTCAACAATATAAAGTGGCCGTATTTTGAGAGTCTATCTACCATGACAAACAGCACTTCAAACCCCTGTGACTTGGGCAGCCCTGAAATAAAATCCATAGAAATATCCTCTCATATCTGTTCAGGTACAGGCAACAGTTGGAGTAGGCCAGCAGGTTTCATAGCTTGGTACTTGTGTTGTTGACAAACAAGACATTCTGCTACAAACTGATATACCTCCCTCTTCATGCCTCTCCAAAATAACAATTTGCAATACATTTCAATGTCCGAAAACCCCCTGCATGGCCCCCTTCTACTGAACTATGACATTCTGCCATAATTTGGGTTGTCCATTTGGATTGTGGCGGAAGCTAGGAGTGTGTCCTCTGCTAATGCATAATGGGAATTAGTCAGCTCCCCCTTCTTCAGTTTCTCGATTATCTCATTCAATACTGGATCCCTCCTAACTGCCACTTTAATTTCCTCCATGCCAATCCACTGTGGTATAGATATGCTTTTAAGATCAGTATCTAGGTATCTAGATAGTGCGTCCGTGGCCCCATTGAGTGTTCCTGGCTTGTATCTGATTTGAAACTCGTATCCCATAAGTTTCGATAACCATTGTTGCTGATCCGGCGTTGTTATCCTTTGATGAAGTAATTCCTTAAGTGCTTTGTGGTCGGTGAGGATAACAAATTTTTGACCCAACAAATATGGCCTCCATTGATGTACTGCCAGCGCTAATGCCATCAATTCCTTCTCGTAGGTCGACTTACTAAAGGCTCTATCCGCTAGTGCTTTACTGAAGAAGGCAATGGATCTACCCCCCTGTGATAAAACTGCTCCGATCCCTCTCCCTGACGCATCGCATTCAATTTCAAACTCCTCCTCAAAATGTGGCAATTTCAATACAGGCGCTGTTGTAAGTCGCTTCTTTAATTCTTCAAAGGCTGTATTTGCTGCAGAATACCATCCAAAACAGCCTTTCTTGAGTAAATCTGTGAGAGGTTTGGCTATCTTGCCATAATCGCGAATGAATTTCCGATAGTAGCCTGATAATCCCAAGAACCCACGAAGCCCCTTTATGTTTCTTGGGACCGGCCAAGCTTCAACGCAATCCACTTTCTTTTTGTCAACAGCAACTCCATCACCGGAGATGATATGCCTAGATACTCTATTTCAGTTAGGCCAAAGCAGCACTTCTTTTCATTCACAAACAATTGATTATGCCGTAAGATTTCGAGAACTATTTGCAGGTGTTTGGCGTGCTCACTCAAGCTACTGCTGAAGATCAAGATATCATCGAAGAACACCAATACGAATTTCCTTAAGTGCGATCGTAGAATGTCGTTCATCATTGCTTGAAACGTTGTCAGGGCATTCTTCAGCCCAAATGGCATAACCCGAAATTCGTAATGCCCCAAATAAGTCCGAAACGCCGTCTTTGCTACATCCCCTGGTTTGACCCTGATTTGGTGGTACCCAGACCTTAAGTCGAGCTTGGAGAACCATCGGGAGCCATGTAATTCATCCAGTAACTCATCCACAACCGGGATGGGGTATTTATCTGATATTGTGACGTCATTTAGAGCTCGATAATCAACGCAGAACCTCAGCTCTCGTCTTTTTTCTTCACCAATATTACCGAGATCGAATATGGACTGTTGCTCGGATGTATTACCCCCGCTGTTTGCATCTCTGTTACCAGCTTTTCAATTTCATTCTTTTGTCTGTGCGCATATCTATAGGGTCGAACCTGTACAGGTCCATATCCCTCCTTGATATTGATGGCATGGTCTTGAGACCTGCTCGGCGGCAGCCCCTGCGGTTTGGCAAAGATCATTCCATATTTGCAAATTATCTCCTGTAACTCTCTGGGATAGTTTCCTGCTCCAGTATCCCCTCCCCTCTGCTCCGTCTTCTCTATAGTGAATATAGTAGCAGAGAACTCAACCTCTGTGATTTTACACAATGACTTGAGTGATACCACTGCTCGTTGCAACGATGGGTATCCCTTTAATTCAATCACCCGCTCTCCTTCCGCGAACCTCATTCTCATCTTATTCCAATCTAACATGACTTCTCCCAGTGTTCGCAGCCAATCTACTCCAAGTATAACATCGACGTCGCCTAGTTCAAATAAATGGCCAGTGACGACCACTGTGTACATTCCCAGCTCCACCTTCAAGTTGCGGCACACTCCTTGGCACCGCACCTTTCCCCCATCTCCTAAACAAACATCGAACCGCACTGTCTCTTCAATCGGTATACCCAACTTCTCTATTAGTGGTCGTGAGAAGAAATTATGGCTTGCCCCGCTATCCACCATGATGACTACTTCCTCTCCCAGAATCCAGCCTCTCAACTTAAGCGTTTGTGGCTGGCTTACGCCACTAATTGAGAAAAGAGGGAGTTCGAGCGTACCACAATCCTTGTCGTCCTCCTCAAGTTCATGTCTTTCTTCCGTCGTTTCCTCAGTTGTCGTGTCCTCTCCCCATTCATCTTCCAGCAGGGCCACATGTATCAGTTTAAATGCGCACTTATGCATTGGTGAATACGCTTCTCCACACCTGAAGCATAACCCCTTCTCCTTCCTTCGTTGAACAAGTGGGGCAGAGCCTCCTGCTGGTTTATAAGCATCCCGCCCTGAAATTGTTATTGTTATTTTATGGTTCCCGACGGCCTGTCACCTGCGTGATTGAATTGGATCGGCCTTTTTCTAGGCCCAACCCCTCACTCTGATCACGAAGCCCATTACTTGGGCCCTGTCGATACTCCCTGGCGGTGTTCATCGATGTATATCCCCCGCGATATTGTCCAGAGTATCCAGAGTTTTCTTCTTCTATTGCTCTCGCCAAATCCATAGCTCTCATGATAGTACGAGGTTCAAATATCCCAATTCATTTACTGATTTCCTCCCGCAACCCGCTCAAGAAATAACCCAAGCACTGGTCCTTTGGCAGATCCCCTACCTGAGCCAACAATACTTCGAACTGCTCGATGTAGGAATCCAACGGCTGGCTGCCTTGCTTTAACGACGCTAACAGGTAGAATGGATTCGATTGCCTTCTTCCTCTGTATCTTTTAATTAATTCCTCTGCAAATCTCCTTCAACTGATGTCAGGAATCTTCAATCGTAGCCACTGAAACCAGTGGTAGGTTGCTCCATCCATGTGTATGTGTGCTAGACGCAATCGATGTTCAATCGACGTATCATGTAGTTCAAAATATTGTTCTGCTTTCCCAAGCCAACCTCTCGGGTCTACCCCGTCAAATCCAGGAATCTCCACCCTCTTTAGTGCATGGCGTAGTTCTTCTTCTCCGCTTGTTCGTGGTTCTCTATTCGAACCTCTAGTTTCCTCATCTTCTTCCACCTGCTCACCGTCTCTCCTCGGGTATCTCTTCATGTCATTCATCCAATGTTCCATCCTGGCTTGTGATTCTGCCATACTCGCTAGAGCCTTAGTCAGACTCCCCATATGCTCCTGAATTTCATCCATATTGCTTTGCACTGCACCTACCGCTTTCTCGAGTATCTCCAATTTAGATTCTGATCGCGTTGCCGCCATAACTTCCGGTAGCAACGATCCGACAAGTCGGACTAATTGTTGTGATCTCAATCACAACTGGTAAACAATCAATGAAGATAAGAAATCAAGGTATGAATTGTATATTCAATGGATCGACACTGGAATTACAGGACGGTTATTGGACTCCCAGGACTAAGCCTGTAACCTCTAGACAAGCTAAATAACAACTGAAAGTAAATATCTCGATGCCTTCCCTCCCCGCTCTTCCCGTTATTTATACTGTTGTTCTAACCTCTCCTTTGGGTCTGGGCCTTCTACTGTATACATTTGTTATAATGGGCCTGGGCCTATGCATACTACTCCTATCAATAGCACAGTCCGAAGAATGATTGTAGACTAACCACCGTAGATATCCAAGCTGTCTGAACAACCGTTTGCCTTCATCCAAGTTTGGCCCTAATTAATACAAGTCAATGGATGCACTAAAGTTCAATGACTTCTGCCACCGGGTCATGAACTTCTGGCACTTATCTTTAGTCCATCCACTCATCCACTCAAATATGTTACGTATCTGAAAACTTGGCCAATCTTGAATGAGCCTATGTTGTTCCATATAACTAGATACTAGACAGTAGCATTTTATGACATGCTGTGCTCAGGCATTGAACTAATTCCACTTTCAAGGGTCTAATAATATACTACAAGCATGTTAATAAAATAAAATTTAAACATAACATATGATTTTAATTCAGTGTTCTAAGAAGGGTGGGTTAAGAGGAAGACTTATCTGGGAAAAAACCTGTAAAAAACAGTCGAATCATATTTTGACCATATTAAGCTCATAAAAATGTGGAAAAGCATAAAGCGTGATTTTATTTAAAACTTTTGTAATAAAATCATTTGTTAAATGAAAAATCTAAAAACGGTAAAATAAATTTTTTATACAGCTCCATTCTTTGTGACAGAGAGGTACTTGAGCGACTACAAATGAAGTTATCCAATGAATAAGAAAGGAGATTTACCTGAGTATTTATAGGTAAGAGAAAGTGTTGAACGTACCTGTCCAAGTAATTATGAATTTGGATGGGCCTAATATGTTCCCTCGTCTACCATCTGCAGGTAGGGATGAATTTTCTTAATACCTGTCAGTACATTGGTCGAACAAGAGGGCCAAGTTGCCTATCAAGTTGCTCATGTGGGATCGGATTGTCGCTCGTCGTGCCATTAGATCGGGATGCGTGAATAATCATATCACGAGACCCCGAGGTGACGCTTTTAGTCAACAAAATGCCCTTTCGAGCTGGTACTGGTATAGCGGGTCAAAGGGCGTCGGGATGATGAATGTCACTCCTATGAGCTACACCTCGGGCGTCGAGATGAACATTTTAGTATGTATCAATATTAATCGATTAATCAACCCATTATAAAATTACAGTTATAACAAAATTAAATTTTTAATTTTTTAAACTAGTTCTATATTCTTTTAAGCTTGTGAATCTTGATTTTGATCAAGATGTTTTGTCACACTTCACGTTTTTTAGAATCTTTCTATACTTATGAGTAAAAGAAATTTAAATCAACCTACTAATCCTTCAGAATCTATTTTAGATTTTTATTGTTTTCTCACGTGGAACAATAATATTACAAATGATTAGATTTCATATGTTTGTTTTATCTAAAGTTTGTCTCGACTTTTACTACAGTTAGAAGTTCGAAATGGTATAATACGTCAATATAATATAGACGCCAAAAACGACTACAAACACTGGTGACAACTGGCGCGGTGGCCGGTGGAGGCAATCAGCGATGACGGCGGTGGTGCTCCAACGACGGCATCTAGCAGCCGGAAAAACCAAAAATTTCCTGAAACATCTCGCACCGGAAGTGACCTAGGAACATCATACAACCCAAAACAACCTTCAATTTCCCAAAAAAAATCGAATAGTAACTGTCAGGTATCGTCGGAAAATGGCTAGAAACTTTGAATATCATAACTTGTTCAAATGAATACAAAAGTTAACGACTCTTGTATTAAAATGAAGCCAATAAGAAGAGCTACAACTTACAATAAACAACAAGGAAAATATTAGCGGCCATTGGCATCAATCGACAAAAAATCGTGTACCTTCACCTTCAACATTGTTGATCTCTCTCCTCCGCTCGCCTTAGGCCATGAGACTGGTCTAGAAATGATAGGATTGAAGAGAGGAGTCCAATGGTACCAACGTTGCTCAAATCGGAGTTGCATCTCTGGCAATCGTGATTTTAGTTTTCTGGTCATGTGTTTGTGCATGTTTCGTGGTGTGTTAGTGTGTGTTCCGTCCTTTATATATTTTCAGCTCCCAAAGAGTAACTTTTGGTCCAAAAGTCCGATTTTGTGTAATTCCAACTCTTATACTATTTTTGACTATAATATGTATTTTATGTCATCTCAGACTCAAATTCCAAAAATACATAATTTTCGCACAAAATCCAATAGCTTGCAATAAGTATTTAGTAATATTTCATTTTTGTACTTTAGAATATTTAAATATTGATTCTATCCAAATAACCGGGGTAATTAATATCGAGTACTCACACTTTGGGCAGTGCTCTCATTACTTTTAGAGATAATCCTAGTTGGTATACCCCTTTCCCAGTTCCGCAAGTTCGATGACCAAGCTGGTGAACCATTCATCAAATTCATTAAAAGTTTCTCACGTCTTCATTTTGATATTTCAAAATTCTGGATGACTTGAGTGCTCTTGTTTTCCTTTGTTTGGTATATTTCCTTCACATAGTTGGAGTAACTTCTCCCAGATTCAGAACACATTTTGATTTTACTGAATGTGTATTGTTCAGCGTCTTGTATAAAATGTCTTTTGCCACGTTATCCATGTTTGTTTTCTTTTTATCGTCCGTAGTCCTTGTTTTCTCTATCATCTGTGATGACATACTTCATGTAATCATCTTGTCCAGCCAGATGTTCTACTTATGGATTTATGTCATCAAAATCTTCCTCGGAGAACATATGAATCTAACTCATAGATGACATAACAAATATTGTTTATATCAAACACAAGAACAACCCGCTCTGATATTACTTATTGCGGATTGGTAAGTGTATGAAGGACGTGGACGAATAAACACATACTATTTTAAAATTTTTATTTGCGGTGGATCTTTGTCCGTTGCTACTTGGGAAAGTTCGGTTCTTCATCTTAAAGATATAAATTATCAAGTGAGTGGAATAAATGTCCTAAAATCGGTGTTACTAGAGACTTATCTAAACCCGATATGTGCAGAGTAAAAACGATAGAGTAAAGAACACAATATTTTATAGATATTTGGAGACATAATGCTCATATGTCACCCTTTTCTCCTTTGTAGGAAGGATTCACTAAAAAACTTTGGCTTACAATACTTTGTAACCCACCTCAACTGAGACTTATCACTGTATACACGGAGACTACTAATACAACAATAGACTATGCTTAGTTACTACAAGTGAGTAAATGTGTCCTTAGATCACATTGTTAATACAGCTACTGCAATTTAAGTAAATGAGAAAGATGAGTAATTGTAGTGATGAAGCTGTTAGGAACAGAAATTACTATTGATATTAATCTGGAAATCAGGTATGCAACAATTACAATTGAGATCCTCTCCCGGAGATAAGTGCTCCGTACACTCCTTCTAGCTTTACTGTGTCAATGTGTGAATAAGAAATTGTATGCCTGCTAACTAACTACCACTACCCCATATAACTGTTGTTCCCCCTCACGCTTTCCCCACTCCCGCATTTTTCTTTCTTCTAGAGTAAACTACTGTGATAGCGGGCTTCTCCTCTTGTTCAAAACTCCTAGGCAAATACTGTGAAACACCCTTGTGACCAACTGCTCGTTTTAGACAGGAGACATGAAAGACTGGGTGTACTTTGGAACCAGGGGGTAATTGAACCTTGTATGCCACTGCTCCAACCTTCTGTATTACTTCGAAAGGTCCATAGTACCTAGGGGCCAGCTTCTGGTATATTCTTTTGCAAACTGATTGTTGTCTGTGAGGGCGCAATTTAAGATAGACCTGATCCCCTACTGCATAAGTCACTTCCTTCCTATGAATGTTCGCCTGTTTCACCATCCGCTGCTGTGCTCTTTGCAAGTTATACTTGACTTGTCGCACTAGCTCATCCCTGTCTGCCAAGTCTTGTGCCACAGCCGCCACTGCTGTTTCTTGTGGCCAGAATTGGATCAGTTTTGGTGCCTTCCTGCCATAAACAATTTCAAACGGAGTCAGTCCAGTAGCTGTATGGAATGCGGTATTATACCAATACTCTGCCCAGTGGATCCAGGAAGCCCAAGTTCTCGGTTGCTCTGATGCAAAACAGCGGAGATAAGTTTCTAAACACCGATTTAGCACCTCTGTTTGACCATCGGTTTCTGGGTGATAGGAAGAGCTCATCTTTAGCAAAGTACCCTGCAACCTAAAGAACTCTGTCCAGAACTGACTCATGAAGATGGGATCTCTGTCGCTGACTATGGTTTTAGGCGTACCATGTAATCTAGCTACCTCTTTTGTGAAAGTTTCTGCCACAACCCTGGCTGTGAAAGGATGCTTGAGGAGGATGAAATGTCCATATTTGGAAAACCGATCGACCACCACCATTATCACCTCATAGCCTCGAGATTTAGGTAGCCCAGTAATGAAATCCATGGCTATATCTTCCCATATCGCCGCTGGAATTGGTAACGGTTGTAAGAGCCGCGGGTTTGATAGCCTCATACTTCTGTTTTTGACAAATTTCACATTCTGCTACAAAATGTGCTACATCATCCTTCATTCCTGGCCAAAAGAAAGTGGTTGCAATCCTTTTAAAAGTTTTAAAAGCTCCTGAATGTCCCCCTGTGGGTGTAAGGTGTGCCTCATGTATGAGTTTGACAGGCCATATAGACTTCCTGGGCACTACGATCCTTCCCCTGTGTAACAGAACCCCATTGATCACTGAATACTGCCCCTTCTTGGCAGATCCCTGTGACAGTTCATGGGACAACTTGCTCAGCAGAGGATCATCACTGATTGATTCCTTTAATTCTCGGTGCTCAACCCATTCTGGCAAGGACACTCCCTTCAATTCCAATTCCTCTTCTCTCCTAGACAAGGCGTCGGCTGCCCCATTTTGTAACCCGGCCTTGTAGCGTATTTCGAAATCATACCCCAACAGCTTCCTCATCCAGTGTTGTTGGTCGGGTGTGACTATTCGTTGTTTCAATAAGCTCGTCAACGATCGGTGATCCGTCATCACTATAAATCGCCGTCCCAACAAATACGGACGCCAGTGTTGAATAGCTAAAACTACAGCCATAAGTTCCTTCTCGTAGGTGGATTTGGAAAGTACTCGTTCGGACAGTGCCTTGCTGTAAAAAGCCACTGGCCTCCCTTCTTGAGTTAAGACTGCTCCCAACCCTTTGCCCGAGGCATCACAGGCGATGATAAATTCTTGATTGAAATCCGGCATACGTAAAACTGGAGCAGAACTCAAAGCCACCTTCAATTGCTCAAACGCTGTTTGCGCAGCATCACCCCATAAGAAACTCTCCTTTTTCAACAAGTCTGTCAAGGGCCTTGCAATCTTTCCGTAATCTCGCACAAACTTTCTGTATAACCTGTTAGCCCCAGAAAACCCCGAAGACCTTTTAAAGTTACTGGCTTGGGCCAACTATGTACTGCTGCTACCTTCTTGGAGTCTACTGCCACCCCTTGTCCTGATAATATGTGTCCAAGATACTCTATCTGCTGCAATCCAAACTCACATTTTTTTTTGTTCAACAACAAGCTGTTAATTCCCAGAGTTTCCAACATCGTTTGCAGATGCTCCATATGTTCCACCCAGGTTTTACTGAAGATCAATATGTCATCCAGAAAGACTAGCACAAACTTTCGTAAGTAAGGTTTGAGGACCTCATTCATCGTAGCCTGAAATGTGGCAGGGGCGGTTCTTCAAACCGAAACGGCATGACCAGGAAAGAAGTTCGTCTATCACTGGTAACGGGAATTTATCCGCAACAGTAATGTCATTTAGCGCCCTATAATCGACGCAGAATCTCCAACTGCCATCCTTCTTTTTCACCAGTATAACGGGGCTGGAGAAAGGGCTGCAACTTGGTTGTATCACGCCAGACTGCAACATCTCGGCCACCATTTTTTCTATCTCATCTTTCTGGTGGTGGGCATAGCGATAGGGCCTAACTTGAACTGGACCGGAGCCTTCTTTTAAGATAATGGCGTGGTCCTGTCGCCGCGGCGGGGGGAGTCCCTTTGGCTCATCGAATAGCTTCCTGTGCAGTTGTAACAGCTCGTCAAGTTCCTGGGACAGGCCCCTAACACCTTCACTAATATCTGTCGCCTCAGCACTCCATAAAAGCCCGCAGAACTCGACATCAGTCATTTTGAGGAGGGATTTCGTTGAAATAACCGATCTACACAGGCTTGGGTCCCCTGTTAATGTGACGACATTCTTCCCCAGTGCGAAACTCATTCTCATTGCCTCCCAATTGACCACCACGTCTCCTAATCTGCGCAACCAATCCACGCCCAGAATCAAATCCACGCCGCCGAGCTCAAACACATACCCATCGATCTGAATTTCGCATTCCCGAAGGTCCACTATAAGTCCCCTGCAAATTCCCTGGCAAGAAACCTTTCCACCGTCTCCCAGGCATACTCCGAACTTCACAGTATCGTCCACGTGCAACTTCAGATGTTTAACCAACTCCCGGGATACAAAATTGTGGCTAGCACCACTGTCCATCATCACGACCACTTCAGTTCCCGCGACTCTACCCAGCAACTTCATCGTTTGCGGTTGTGTAATCCCCCCAATGGAGCAGAGCGGGAGCTCCAGTGTGTTGCACTCATGAGACACTGGTTCTGGTGCGCAAACAGGGTCGCAGGAATCTTGCTCCAAATCTATTGGTTCTTCATCGTCATACTCCACTAGAAAAGCCACCCTTAATGATTTATTCGCACATTTATGTTGTGGATGATAAGGCTCCCCACACCGATAACACAACCCCTTCTCCTTCCTGCTCAAATATTCCTGGTGTGAGAAAATCCTTCCTTCCCGAAAACGACCATTGTTCAACCGATTGCCACTGGTCGTTGAATTTGCCGCGACATGTCTGGACATTGATCTAGACCTAGAGTTGGTGCTTTCTTCGTTACGCTCCAGCAACGATTGGGTTGGGTCAACCTTGTATCCCCACCGTTCATTGGGTTGGGGCCTTACCGGCCTGTATTTCTCTGCGGCGGGTATCCGGCCCACTACTGTTTCCACTGGCCTCGTCCTACCTCCCAACGCTGACTCGTGTACCCGTCCCGCGACGTGTGTCTTTTCGTTGAGCACGTAAGTTCTTCTTCAATTCTCCTTGCTAAATCCATGGCTCGATTTATGGTTCTGGGGCCATGAGTCCTCAACCTCAAACGTAATTCTTCCCGAAGCCCACTGAGAAAATAACCGAGGCACTGCAGCTCCGGTAAATCGCCCACCTGCGACAACAGAACTTCGAAAGCCTCGATGTACTCTTCCACCGACTGATCTTCCTGTTTCAACGAAGCCAAAGATTCAAAAGGATTAGTTGCCTTCCGGCCACTGTACCTGTTGATTAACTCCTCTGCGAAGCGCTCCCAGTTCCAGTTGGGATTTCTGGAACGTGCCCACTGGAACCAATGCACCGCCGTGCCCTCCATGAAAATATGAGCTATCCTCAGTGTTGGGGATCCGGATCCGCCCCCCGGTCAGGCAGCGGAAGAACAAAAATATATACACCGGGAGGCGATCAATACGATTAAGAACAGTTCTACATGTATCAACATACATAGGGTGTTTCAACGAGTTACCTCTCTGGCACTTGTGCCTGGCTCCAACCGGTGTTTCAAGAACCCGGCGCTTCTCGGTTGATTGCGGTAGTTACGTCAATCCGGTCCACGACCAGATTCGGGACTCCTTCGTCAGACTGCACTAGAAGTCCTGACGAGATCAGCACTATCAGATTCTCCACGTCGAACTGGCCGAAACAAATTTCCGGCGACG
>KQ995378.1:0-18429 GCA_001598015.1 Dorcoceras hygrometricum
AGCAACACACAAAACCACACAAAGCGTTTCCTCCTGCTGATTCCAATAGCAACATCAAAACGCAGCGTTGCCACTTACTCAAACGACGTCGCTCCACAGACGTTAGCAAAACCAGCAGAAGCACTTTACTCAAAACCAAACATCTGCTGAAACTCCTAGCAAAAGCTAAACGACGACGTACCCTCCTCGCGCTACAGGAAAGTTGACTCGCGTTGACATCGACATCTGCTGATCAACCAGCAGGAACATACACGCGATCTACCAGCTGGTACCAGTCGCAACATCACAACGACGTCGCGCCAACTAACTTAAACGCAGTCGTTTTGCCCTCAACGCAAATATACTAACGCACCTGCTGATCAAAACACACGCGTAACCAAACCTCTCGAAACGACAGCGTTTCAGGAATCTCGCGCTAAAACGCGCTTCTGCTGATTTTCATCACCGACCAGCAGGTACCTCTAAAATGCGAAAATTACAAAATCTCCAGAATTGTTCAACACACGAAATGGAACCCGAAAATGCAACTCAAACACTCAGAAAAGAGATCTAAAACCTCTATATATATCGATTCATTCCAACGTTACAATCGAAATTACAAATCCAGGTCTCACAGTTATCCAAGTAAATTTCGCCAACCGGAGTTGGTAGTTGGGTGCCGAGTAGATCGGGCTTTTTTTCCTTAGATAGGATTGATATCCAAGTAAATTTCGCCAACCGGAGTTGGTAGTTGGGTGCCGAGTAGATCGAGCTTTTGTTTCCTTAGATATGATTGCTATCCAAGTAAATTTCGCCAACCGGAGTTGGTAGTTGGGTGCCGAGTAGATCGAGCTTTTGTTTCCTTAGATATGATTGCTATCCAAGTAAATTTCGCCAACCGGAGTTGGTAGTTGGGTGCCGAGTAGATCGAGCTTTTGTTTCCTTAGATATGATTGCTATCCAAGTAAATTTCGCCAACCGGAGTTGGTAGTTGGGTGCCGAGTAGATCGAGCTTTTGTTTCCTTAGATATGATTGTTATCCAAGTAAATTTCGCCAACCGGAGTTGGTAGTCGGGTGCCGAGTAGATCGGGCTTTTGTTTCCTTAGATAGGATTTCTATCCAAGTAAATTTCACCAACCGGAGTTGGTAGTTGGGTGCCGAGTAGATCGAGCTTTTGTTTCCTTAGATATGATTGCTATCCAAGTAAATTTCGCCAACCGGAGTTGGTAGTTGGGTGCCGAGTAGATCGGGATTTTGTTTTCCATTTATCAGAAACAAGCGTCTTTCATTGATATATCCTTTGAGTACAAAATGTAATCCCACTAGCTTAAGAGTAATTTCTCAAGTGACAAATATTCCACGGTCGTTTACTTCTTTTTCCATCAGCCTCTGCCAGATAATAAGCGGATAATCCTGCTTTTTCCACTGCTCGGAAGGGTCCTTCGTATTTTGGATCTAGTTTCCCTCTTTCCCCCTGGTATTGGATTATTCTCATCACCAAATCTCCTACTGCGATTTGTCTTGGTCGTACCTTTCTATTGTAACTCTGGCCATCCTCTGTTGGTATGCCATTATCCCGGTGGCCAATTGATCCCTATTCTCGGCTACATGATCCAGATCCATTTTCCGTAGTGCATCATTATCTTCGGGATAGAGACAAATTCTTACGCTTTCCTGCCCAATCTCTGCTGGGAGCACCGCTTCGGTTCCATGTACCATGCTGTAAGGTGTTTCTCCAGTTGCTGTTCTCGGAGTTTTCCTATAAGCCCACAATACACTCGGGAGCTCCTCCATTCATTTGCCCTGAACTGTTTCTAATCGGGTTTTTAAGGAATGCAATATAGATCTATTGGTGACTTCCACCTGTCCGTTGATCTGTGGGCATGCTACTGATGTAAACACTTGTTCAATTTTTAATCCCGAGCACCATTCCTTTAGCTTAGCACCGCTGAACTGTCGACCATTATCAGATATGATTCTTCGTGGGATCCCAAAGCGGCATACTATATTCTTCCACAGAAATTTAAGCACTTCTCCTTCAGTTATCTCGGATAATGCCTCAGCTTCTACCCATTTCGAAAAATAGTCCACAGCCACCAACAAAAACTTCTTCTGTCCCATACTTACTGGAAATGCTCCAACAATATCCATTCTCCACTGATCAAAAGGGCAAGGAGACACAACCGCTTTCATCAACTCGGATGGTCGCCGCTGAAAATTAGCGTGCCTCTGACAACTGTAGCATGCTTTGACCAGAGAAGTGGCATCTTGTTGCATGCTAGGCCAGAAGAAGCCAGCTAAGAGAGCTTTTCTTGAAAGAGCCATACTGCCCAGGTGGTTACCACAACATCCTTCATGAATTTATCTGAGAATGTAATCTGCTTCCTCGGGACCTAGGCACTTCAATAGAGAATGGGAGTAAGACCTTTTGAATAAGACATCATCGAGAAGCACAAAACGAACCGCCTTCTTCTTCAACTCCCGAGCTGCTTGTGGATCGTTGGGGATTTTCCCATTCCGAAGATATTCACAAATGTTATATCTCCAATCTGTTTCTCCAATCCTTTACTATCTCTGTCTGTTCAACTTGTGAAACCTTTTCCTGTAAAGGCAACTCGGCTTCAGCTCCCGAGTTTAGCGACTAGCCAATTTGGCCAGCTTGTCAGCTTTCTCGTTTTCCCCTCGTGGTATCTGTTTCAATGTGAGCTCTGCAATTTTTCTTTCAAACCATTCAAATTATCGGCATATCTGCGTAATTTCTCATTTTTTATTTCGTAGTTCCCCATGCTTTGCCTGTACCGCCAGTAGTGAATCCGAAAACAAGATGAGGTGGGAGATGCCCATATTCCTCGCAATGTGAAGCCCAATGAGTATAGCCTCATATTCCGCTTCATTATTGGATGCTCAAAAGTCTAAACGTACTGAGATACTGGTCTCCTCCCCCAAGGACATATGGCAATGATTCCTACTCCACTTCCCGATTGACAAGAGGAGCCATCTACAAACATTTTCCACACAACTCTTTCCTGCGTATGTACGGTCTCTGCTATAAAATCGGCCAGTACTTGTGCTTTAATCGCTGTCCGAGGTTTAAATTTGATCATACTCCCCGAGCTCGGTGACCAATTTTACCAGCCTGCCCGAGGTGTCAGGGTGGTTGATTATATGTCCTATCTTGCTATTGGTGAACACGCTGATTGGATGGGAGAGGAAGTAGGACCTCAGACGCCGAGAAGTTATTACCAACGAAAGAACAAGTTTCTCCTGGACGGTATACCTTACCTCAGCTCCTTTTAGGGCATGGCTGACGAAATAGACGGGTAAATGATCTTTTTCTTCTATTCTCACCAGGACCGAACTAACTGCCTCCTGAGTCACAGCCAAATATACAGACAATTCCTCCCCTTCTTTTGGTTTGTTAAGGATGGGGAGTTGCCGCAGGTATTCTTTGAGTTCTTGGAACGCTCTTCGCTACGTTCTTCCCATTCGAAATTTCTAGCCTTCCGCAAAACTTAAAAGAAAGGCAGGCTTCTATCCGCAGACCTCGATATAAACCGCGAGAGAAATATTATTCTTCCAGTTAACTTTTGTACTTCTTGGATGTTCCGAGGAGAATTCATGGAAGTTATTGCTTGTACCTTCTCTGGGTTGGCCTCAATCCCTCGTCGGGTCACCATATATCCTAAGAATTTTCCCGTTCTTATCCCAAAGACACACTTCTTGGGATTAAGCTTCAATCCATATTTTCGCAGAGGACGATAGGTTTCTTCAAGATCTCTTATGAAATCTCCTTCTTCTCGTGACTTTATTAAGATATCGTCCACATAAACTTCCACATTTCTCCCGATCTGTTCTCGGAAGACTTTATCCATAAGTCTTTGGTAAGTGGATCCTGTATTCTTCAGACCAAACGGCATAACAGTAAGTACCATCTGTATTAATAAAACTAACCTTGTTTTGATCTTCCCGGGCTAGAGGTATCTGATGGTACCCCTGATAGGCGTCCAAGAAGCAAAGTAATTCGTGTGCCGCTGTAGAGTCTACCAATTGATCAATTTGCGGCAGCGGATAGCAATCTTTAGGGCAGGACTTATTTAAATCCCCGAAGTCCACACACATTTGCCAGTTTCCTGAAGCCTTCGGAACAAACACTACGTTAGACAGCCATGTCGGGAAGAGTACCTCTCAAATGTGTCCTGCTTTTAGCAACTCCCCGACTTGGTTCCTGATTACCACGTATTTTTAAGGCCCAAAATGCATACGTTTCTGGATGGCGGGTTTTACCCCTGGTAGAGTGTTTAGGCGATGCTCCATAACTTGTCGTTCTACTCCTGAGAGGTCGGCCGATGCCCATGCGAATACCTCTCTATTCTTTCTTAGGCACTGGATTAACAATGTTTTGATCTCATTGGATAATGCCCGAGCCACCTTTACAATTTCTCCCGCAGCCATCAAGGTAACTTCTTTGCTATCTTCCTCATTCGAGACCTGAGAACCTCCCTTGGCTAAATACACATCTTCACGAATTGTTTCCCGAGGTCGTGACGAGTGTCAAGATTTTTGTGCCTTTTGCTCTATACGGACTTCTTCCACATAGCATTTTCGTGCTATTTTTCTATCTCCACAAACTTCCCCTACTTCCCCTGATATGGGATACTTGACCTTTTGATGAAGGGCTGAAGCTACGTCCATAAAAGACGCCATAGCAGGCGTCCCAGAATAATGTTGTAAGAGGATGGTGTGTCGATTATTGTGAACCAGATGATTTGTGTCTTTTTCTTTTCCCCGCTTCCTAATGACAACGGCAGGTATACTTCCCCCTCGGGCTCCAAATAATGCCCGGTGAAACCGAACATTGGTGTTTTTACAGTACTTGTCAGGCATCGTGCTCTAAACAAAGTAAAACATACAAACACATGCGGAAGCTATTAAAAAGCGGGTAAAATTTTCCCTTTTGGCCTGACGGTTTAAAATAATATAATTAAAATACCGCAATACTCAAAATATATCCCAGTTTAAAGAAACAACCAACAGTATAGCATAACAACAGCAACAACAACATGTATCAGACTCCAACAACAATATACAATAAGGAAGCACAGGGCATCCCCCTGGCTAACTATACTGATACATATAAATATGCTATACGATACTCTAACCACCTCCTGGGGCATCACCAGCTGGGTTAAAACCACGACCAGCTGTAAAACCTGGGTTTCCTGAAAACAACACAAACAAGGAAAGCAACCAAGCCCCAGAGGGACATGTGGTCAAACCCCAGTACGGAGAGCAACTATAAAACAGCAGTAACAGCAAGAATAAAATGCAGATGCTATGCATGCAACCAGGGACAACAGCCGAAGGCTACAACCAAGGAAGGGAGCCAAAGAACTCAATGCACAGCTCAACGGAAATCTGCAACAGAATATGTGGCCACGGTGAGTGTAGGACATGTGGGTGCTACCCACTCACCCCTACTCGCCCACCCTTACCAGATGCATCAACAACCCAACCTATGAACTGTGGTAGCTAGCCACTCGATGCATAGGGGAAATGAGAGTGCGGAATCACCGCTCGCCCTCACATCCTGGTAAGAAAACAGAAAAACAACAACGAACAAAGGCTGCAATAGCTGAATGGAATGCGTGTATGCAACATGCTGGTACAACAAACATATAACCATATGCAACACAACAATTACACATGGTAAGCATACACAGCTCTCACACAGAGCAACAACACCGTACAACAATCCAAACACAGCCATCTCGCAATTTATCCAAGCCAGGTTCCACGCTGAATTACAAGCTCAAGATCCATACCTTATACTTTCTGTGCAACAAACACTTCAATCAAAGGTCCCGAGAAATCTGGATATCAACCTGTCGAAGCACACAGGGCATAAATTACGGGGACGCTAATACACAGAAAGCACGGCTGGGAGTCATACACTCACACCAGCAGCTGATTCCAACAATACCACTAACAGGAAGCTTAAACAAAGGCTAAAACTAAGATCTCAACAACAATTCGAAGTTCTACCTCAACGACGCAACACACGGCCGAAGACAGCAACTTTGCGATCTCGCTCTAGCCAACAACCGCCTCCAAGAATGGTATATAAGGGAAGAGCTTCTCGAGAGGAGTCCAACGCTACCTCGCACGTACCAAACAACGGTCGGAGACGACGGGAATTTGCCGGAGAAACTCACGGTGAACAGTACTATGGTTCGAGAAACAGAGGTCGACAATTAGGAGAATTTTACTAAGTATGAGATCTGGTATCTCAAATCGAAGACCAAGTCTTTCTTAAATAAATCTTGTGACTGCTGAAATCTGGTTAAAATCATGCACCGACAAAAACAGATCCCTCTACAAGATAACGCATGCGCTAACAAAACGGCGTCGCTCAGGACACGTCATCAAATCTGGTCGCTACAGCTAAACGCTGGAAACACGCTATGCACACAACAGCGATCGCTACAGGAGAGTTTACCAGCATTGACGTCTGTTCCCAGAACTCGCGCTACGACAACAGATCTCTCCTTACGCGAGCAGACCTCTCCCTAGCGCTAGACCAAATACGACGTCGCACCAACTTATCCAAACGACAGCGTTTCCATAAAATAAAACGACGCAGCTTCGCACACGTCAACAAATCTGAAGACAGCACGCTAACGCTAAAACATTGATCGCTGGCAACAGATCTCTCCCGCAAGCGTTCACCAAAACGGCACCGTTTCCTTCGCGCTACAGGAACTTGCTGTCCACATCCAGAATAATACAAGCGTTAACAGATAACCTTACGTCATCACATCTGATTTCTAACTCAACCGATACTCAACAGCAACGCTTACGTGAGCCATTGCTACGCCAACGCGAAAACAGAAAATATGACGTCATCAAATCTGCCAACAGATTCAAACTCGAAAAATTCCAAAATTACGAAAACTTCCAGAAATGCTCTAAATGTGAAATCTGACCCGAAATGAAAATAAAACATCCAAACAGAGATCTGAACCACCAGAAATCTCCAAAAACCGATTAATTCCAACAAATTAATCTTAATTACATTTCAGGTTTCACAGTACTGACAGGTAGTCTCCCAGATCCATCTGTTCCATAGCTCCTCTAAAAAATATATTCACGGAGCTTCCCGAGTCGATGAAGATGCGAGCTAAGTCATAATTTTCAACCATAGATCTGATGACGAGAGCATTATTATGCGTCTTAGCGTCCTCGGGTAATTCATCTGTGCTAAAAGATAGAGTGGGACCACTTCGATCTTCCGTTGTTAATACCTGCATGTTCTCCAATCGAAGTTTGCCAGATTTTCTTGCCCTATTCGAATCTCAATCCGTGGATCCTCCTGAAATCATATTAATAATCCCTCGAGGAGGAGGGGAATCCTGTGATCTTCGTTGAATGTCCCTGGGCTCTTGAGAGTGATCACCTTTCCTCCCTTCTTTCCTTTTTTCCTGATAATACCCGCCGTTCTCTTTTCAATGGTACATCTGTGTGACCACCTACCAACAGTTCTTTCATATCGGGATAATTTTGCACTATGCATTCCAACTCCTGGTCAAGGTGCCTACAACCATGGGGAGTGTGACCATATTCCTTGTGAAAATTGCAAAATTTGTCGGACCGCGGTCTTTGGGGTCCTCCCTCGCTACTCATCGGCCTCCATACTAACTTTATATCATCGCACATTTCCAATGCCTTTGTTTTACTGATTTTTAATGTCGCTTTTGAGCCAATTTGCCCTAACAAAGAGGTGCTTCGGGACGCTGTGGTCGGGGATATGGTCTCTCCCCACGAGCATCCCTAGGAGACTTAATGGCAGTCCTTTGATCATTTCTCCTAGAGATTTGTACTTCTTCTGCGTTAACGTACTTTTCTGCCTGGGTCAAAAGTTCGTCAAAGGTTTTTTGGGACTTCTTTATCAGGGATCTGGAAGAAGTCCCCTCCCCGCAAGCCTTGCGTGAATTCCCCGATCAAGAGATCAGGTGTGGCGGAGGGCACTTCAATGGTGGTTCCATTGAATCGTCGAAGATAGTCACGTAAACTTTCCTGTTCCTTTTGCTTCATGTTAAACAGATTTAACGTAGTCATAGGTTGCTTTTTACTGCTGGCGAATTGGTGTAAAAAGATCTTGCTAAAGTCCTGGAAACATGTGATCGTCCTGCTGGTAACAAATTAAACCATTGCTGGGTTGACCTGACAAGGGTGGTTAAGAATACCCTACACTTGATCGAATCGGGGTATTGATGCAATAAGGCAGCATTTTTGAAACGGGAAAGGTGCTCCTCTGGATCCCCAGTGTAGTCATATTCCCCAATGTGTGGAGGTAATTCTGCAGACAGGACATCTTTTGAAAAAGGAATGCTACGATCTGTCGATGGAGGTGGGGCTGGCTAGGAATCTTTCAATCGTTGCACCTCTTCTTGCAATTTCTTAACTTCTTCAGTTTGAGATTGAGATCCTAGCTCCAGTTGTGTTTCTCCCCGACTGGCCAGTACCTGTTCCACCGTGAGGCTACCAACTGCACAATTTGTTCTGCGGTGAGAACTTCCCCCCTACTTGGTCCTCCCAAAGAGCTCTCTTGATCATTGTTTCTAGACTCTCCACTGTTTTGCGCTCTGCTTCTCCTTGGTGGAATTTTCACTCTATTTTTATTTTTGGTTTCCACAGACGGCGCCAATTGATGCTGTCTCAAAACTCATCCTCGGTTCCCGACCAGAGAGTTAAACCTCACCACCCGAGGAGATCCGAATGTGCTTCGATATTTTACCAGGGTTTCGTTTTGTGAAAGGAGTATCGGTAGCGTTTTTTTGTTATGTTTGATTGTTCAGAATGAGTGTCTCCAGTTTGTAACGAACGGGGGTATTTATAGGGGAAGGGATCTCGATTGCGTGTACGCCACCTGACCACTCATGATTAGGTATAAGTTTGTCAGTCTGTCCTGCACACGTAATCAGACCAATCAGAATGCTGTATAATCCTGACAACACGCCACCCAAATTAATCATTATAAGATATGGGTTGGACAGCTTTTTGCGGTCCTCGGGAAGATGTTTCTCGGATAATAGGTAAATGCTACTTGGGAAAATAATAGAGGCAAGTCTCCTCGGGTTCCGAGTAGATTTTCTTACCCTAGTATCAGAATCTTCGTATGGGTAAAAGCTAAGTCATGGCGGACTGTTACAAAAGAGTTAATAAACCAAAGTCTTCTATATTCTTTCTGTAAAAGAAGAAAGGGTAAATCTTCT
Source organism: Dorcoceras hygrometricum (assembly GCA_001598015.1). Lineage (NCBI taxonomy): Eukaryota > Viridiplantae > Streptophyta > Magnoliopsida > Lamiales > Gesneriaceae > Dorcoceras > Dorcoceras hygrometricum. Next base: position 9,253 of record KQ995378.1, read on the forward strand.
AACATCCATTGAAAACCTAAGTTCTTTACTCTACCACTTTACATGCACACGTACCGGAAATGTATACCACTATCATATATCATCGGATCTAGAATATTTGAAAGTTTCACTTTCATATGTTATATCCTATTATCGGACAAAATAAGAACTAGATCTTGTTAACTAACAATTGACAAGATCAACCGCAAAACATTTTTAAAATATATAAGTGTCTATTTACCTCCTTTCTAAACACATATTAATCCCAAAATTGTCGGTGCAAAAATTGTAGTTGAACAAGTTACTTAGAAAAATGTATAAAATGTTCCTTCCAATGAATTTATACTTTATTCAATTAATATTAGTGTTTACTTTAATTGGTATATTAAAATTTCAAAATTCGAAAGATATAGGACCAAATAGCATCGATGACAAGAACAAACAAGAGTCCCACGCAAAATAAATAACTGTAACCTCCTCCACTTACACTAATATCAATTCTTGATCAACCAATTAAACAAATTCGTGGTGATTTTTCGCTTAATTCACGAAACTCGCTAGAATATCTTTTGCGATGGTACGCATAGAGGCAAAATTAGCATTTGTAGCTATCAATGGAGACTCGCGTGCTCGTTTAAAAGCATCCTCACATTGTCCCGGTCCACTTGAGGCAGCAATAATAAGCATCCCATACGACTCTTTATAAGAACCCATCTCAAAAGCATTTATAGCCTGTTAGAGATATCCTTTCGATACAATGTAGTCCGAAATACATGCATCCAAGCACGATTTCAAAATTGGATCAGTCGTGGTTTTATTCAACTGAGCCATAAGTTGATCGATTTCGAGTGCCTTGACTAATGTTATGTCCATCATAATAATAGCAAGAGTTCTCGAGTCGGCGTTGAGGCTTCTGGGGTCTGATTTTAAAGAAGAAACACACAAACTAGAGTTATGTGTTTTGTTGCACACTGCTCTAGCGAAGCAGCACTTTTGTTGCTTGACATGCACATTACTTGGGTAAAAAATAAGAGGAGTAGGAAGACTTTCAAGAGTTCCAGAAGAGAACACATGGTTTCTGTGACACCCGAAACCCACGGGGTCACGAATTGGGGTAAAATAAAAATTTTAAAATAAAAAGAAGGGCTGAAAGATAATTTGTTATAAGCTGTATTCCTTATAACTTAAAAAGAAACTGAAACACAAACACAAAAGCTGACAGACACACACATGCGGCGCCAAGTACTAATAATATGTGGAAAACAGATCTCTATCATATATTGAAATTGCGGCATTACAACATCTGAAATTCTATATGAATTTACAACTGTTGCAACTGATTTAATACAGATGCCTAAGATAAATGACAACATCAGCTATGACACGGAAAACGCTGGCTGTCGATAAACACAACACCACCCAGCTGCTGTCAGATTTCACCTCCCGTTCCTCCTCATCTGTCGCACCTGCACCATTTTAAAAGCTAGTGAGCCTAGGGGCTCAGCAAGTAAAGTCTGAATAACAACAAATTCATTTAACGCAGACAGACATCTGAACATATAATATCTGAGTTAAAGGAACATCAATACGTAAACATTCTTTCGTAAACATTCGTAAACATATCTTTCTTTCACTCATAAACTTGGACATGGGGATAATAACCCAGATCTCATCATCATCATTTTCTTTTGATCTATGGCTTAGAAGCTCTCCTTAGGTCCGTGTTGCACTTTGATCAAAATGACTTATGATATCAGTTTTAGCATATAGCTCATATGAAAGGGCAGTCGACATCTGGACGACTACTCACCCTTCTCCTAGGTGACCGTCTGTTATCTACGCCATAAATCCTTAAAATAAACTTTTGTTCCTTTAACTTCTCATTTTTCTTTGAAATCTTCTTTGAAAATCATCGGGTTACTTTCTTTAAAACTTGCTTCCCATTTTCGACTGTTGAAACTCATCGCTCAAATGAAACAGTCGCAACTAGAAGAAACTGTACTGGGAAACAAAACAGATCTTCACTGTTCACGGTTATCGTAAATGTAAGGATATCCGCTAACATTGAAACAGATGTGTTAAATGAAACGATGTCGTTAGCGTAAGAAACAGACGTGGCTTGGATACTGTTTGAATAGGGAACAGCTGTAACTATGAAATAGGATTGGTCAACTCAGCTGTCAACGAATTGATTTGGTCAACTCAGACGTCAACACAACTTAAACATGTTGGGATCCGGATCACGCCTCCCGGCGAGGCAGCGGAAGAACAAATAAAACAATCGGGAGACGATCAATACAATTAAACAATAACAAACTATGACCATTCATAGGGCGTTTATGAATGCTACCATGCTGGCAACTCGTGCCTGGCTCCGACCGGTTTCGTAAAGAAAACGGCACTTCACGGTAGATTGCGGTAGACTACGTCAATCCGGTCCACGACCAGATGCGAGACTCCTTCGTCAGCCTGCACTAGAAGGACTGACGAGATCGGCGCGGACGGATTCCCCTCGTCAATATTGGCCGGAAACGATTTTCCGGCGAGCGGAGGCGGCGGCGGCGAGCGGCGCACGGCGGAGGCGGCGTGAGGTTGAGGAGAGGGGGTGGCTACTTGCTTCTAGGTTTTGGGTTGTAATTATGTGATGTGAGTTAATTAAGTCTAGGTCTAATTAAATAGACTAAGTGAAGGACTTGGACCGGCCCAACGGGCCCGTGTCCAACGGATGAATATTAGGTTCATCCCCATCACCGAGAGTTCATCGTAACTCCGATCGCCGATCAGATCAGACCGATCGAATCAGTTTCCGAAACTGAACATTATGATCTGAAAAACCATTTTTCAGAACCCCAGTACAAAATGACCGTTTTGCCCCTCAACATCGGCAAATCACGATTTGACCTCTGTTGACCTTTTAGGAAGTCGCACTCCCAAAATCCTCTTCGTATGCTCAACACATTGAGCTGAGTATCCGTGCGGGAATCTCGAATCCACTACTTGTGTGACCCTCAATGGTTCAGGGATACAGCTAGCCGTGGGTCCACAACCATTGTGGCTCCGGAATCACAATTCCGGACCTGCCCAACGGATCATGGTAAGAGCGTCTAGCAACATCGCCCCATGATCCCCTAGGTATCACTGATAGTGCCTGCAAGAACCAGTTGGTCGTGGTTAGCGTACAATACGGTCCTTTCAATCCATATATCCCGATCAGATCAACGACCATTGGTAAATCGAGAGTCGCTATAGATCCGATAGCTATGTGTACATCTTGGAGATCAAATAGTGACATCACGAGTGTAACTAGGTAAACACATTTACCTAAAACACTTCTAGTACTCTGGCCAGAGATTTATACACTATTATCCTCTCAGATAGCATAGGATATCCACGCATGTCTGCGAGCGGTGAATCCTCGACAACGATGCATCGACTCCTACATGCATCGGGGTCTCACCCAATCCCGACGCCTTATGACCCCAAGTGAGTCGACAAACGGGTCAAAGTGAGACGCCTATCATGTAGAGTCTCAATGACGTTTCGAGTCGTGAGGACTAATCAGTACAACCAAGACCTCGGACTTATCCACTCGACAAATGGTAACCACTTGGAAAGTCCGAACGAGGGTAGTTCGATAGATCACCAGGTCACTATCTATCTGCATGCTCAGAACATCACAATGCTCCCTACCAATGAAACATGGTACTTCGCATCGCAGATACTAGTCTCGAACTCGGGCGGCCTTATCCTCATTTTGACGGCCCAATCAACTAGGAACATGTTCAGAATACACAGTGACTATTAGATGTGTTTCATGATAGCCGTCATAGCCACTATCACATCTAACATACACTTTAGTGTATTCTAGGTCTTTACTCAACGCAATTGTAAATCATCATACACACAATGAAAGTAAAGAATGCCATATAAATAAATGCGAATATCATATATAAAGATTGTCATATACAAGAGTCTATAAACCCACACGCCACATGTTGGCTAGTTAGGCATCTACTCTAACAAAACATAGGCTTTCAGGTGTTGAACAAACCAACAGCTGAATACAAACTAAAGCATCAGCTGAATACAACTAACGCAACAGCTGGTTACGAACAAATGCAACAGCTGGTTACGAACATATGCAATAGCTGGTTACGAACAAATGCGACAGCGGAAATGTAACTGCTGAATTTAAATATGAAATTCAATCGCTGACATAGAAATGAAATATGAATAAGAACTTGGTGTTGCAGCATCAAACGACAGCTACGCTATCAGCTGTTGCCTATCAAACCAGACTTTATACTGATTCAACCAACAACATCCGATTACATAGCGTCAAATTCAAATGTTACCATTCACCAGAAGGAAGAACATTCATGAACTTACTTGAATCAAACTCGAACTCCTCAGTATTTTAAAACATCAATAAATTTCTGGAAAAACTTGGAAGCAGTAAAACATCATTTTGAACCCAATCTTTCTTTCCTTGAACATGAGTAAATCATTTTAAACATGAACTTCAACATATCTTAAACATACAGGCAAGCAGATCCATAAAATGAATAAAATCAATATATGCTTTAAATTGTGTAGCAAAGGATCAGCTTTTACTTGCCTTTGAATTTGAGCTTTGCAACAGCAGTTGATTCCTGCAGAAATATTCTCCCCGAGCAATCACAACGAGCTTATTGAAAATATATTTGAAGAACACTAAAGAGTTTTCTGATACAAGTGAAAATAAACTTTGCCTTTAAAACATGTATTTATATGGAAGAGATTAGTGGCAAGGTGCTGCATTCATCAAGCATGACACACCTAGACCAAGTTGTAAAATTTGGTAAAATTCCCTTCACATTATTTTAATTTGTAAACACCAAATCCTTTCAAAAGAAATCATTTGTCCTCCTTAAAATCATTTTCAATCAATTTAAAACCTGCTCATGTATCGCCCTTGGAGTCATTTGCTGAAACCAGCCGCGTCGTATCTCATTTTCTGAAATCAATGAAATCAGCTTTTGCCAACAATTAAATTGTCGTTTTGACCCATGAAAATAAACAAGATGCATATATGTAGTCCTATGGATTTTGGGGCATTACAAATCTACCCTCCTTATTGAAATTTCGTCCTCAAAATTTACGTACCAAACAGATGTGGGTAAACATTAAGCATATCAGCTTCTGTCTCCCATGTTGCTTCTCGCTCAGATTGGTTAGACCATTGTATCTTAACCATATGAATACTACGGTTCCTCAGCTTTCTAATTTCTCGAAGGAGAATTCTTTCTGGTCTCTCTTCATAACTTAAATATGGTGCTAACTGGATTGGTTCATGACTTAGCACATGCGAAGGGTTAGGAATGTATTTTCTCAAAGTTGAAACGTGAAAAACACTATGCACTGTTGACAGCTGCGGTGGCATATGCTAGCATTGCTATCTTTCTAGGATCTCAAACGGTCCAATATATCTTGGACTCAATTTCCCTTTCATCCCAAAACGCATTACTCCTTTCATTGGAGCAACTTTCAGGAATACATAATCACCTACTTCAAAATTTAGTTCCCTTCTTCTATTATCTGCATAACTCTTCTGTCAGATTTGAGCAGCCTTCATCCTTCTAGTATTTTCCTAACAGCTGCTGCTGTTTGCTCCACTACATCTGGTCCTAAACCAGCTCTTTCACCAACTTCATCCCAGTGAAGTGGTGTTCTACATTTTCGACCATAGAGTGCTTCATATGGAGCCATCTGAATTGAAGCTTGGAAACTGTTATTGTAGGCGAACTCTAATATTCTATTATCTGCATAACTCTTCTGTCAGATTTGAGCAGCCTTCATCCTTCTAGTATTTTCCTAACAGCTGCTGCTGTTTGCTCCACTACATCTGGTCCTAAACCAGCTCTTTCACCAACTTCATCCCAGTGAAGTGGTGTTCTACATTTTCGACCATAGAGTGCTTCATATGGAGCCATCTGAATTGAAGCTTGGAAACTGTTATTGTAGGCGAACTCTAATAATGGTAACTTCAGATCCCAACTCTCTAAAAAATCCCATTTCTGGAGTTGTTCATCTTTCGGTTGTCCCTCACGAATCTGTTCTATCAGATTTGATCTTATTGAGAGATCTGCTAAAACTGAATTACTACCGTTGGGCACTAGTTCCAGTTCAAACTTTTCAATGTCAGCTGCCAACGGTCTCTGGACAAGAAGCTATGCTAATCCAACAGACTTCCTGCTTAGAGCATCAGCTACCACATTAGCCTTTCCTGGATGATAGCTGATCGTACAGTCGTAATCTTTAAACAGCTCCAACCATCGCCTCTGCCTCATATTCAGTTCTTTTTGGGTAAAGAAGTATTTCAGACTCTTATGATCAGTGAATATTTCACACTTCTCCCCATAGAGATAATGTCTCTATATCTTAAGGGAAAAGAAAACAGCTGCCAGTTCCAAATCATGTGTAGGATAGTTATTCTCGTGATCTTTCAGTTGTCTGGATGCGTATGAAATTTCTTTGCGGTCCTGCATCAGTACAGCACCTAATCCCATCTTAGACGCATCTGTGTAGATGACAAATTTTCCTTGATCAGACAGCATGGTTAACACAGGTGCTTCTATCAGCGCTTGTTTCAACTTGTCAAAGCTGTTTTGACATTCAGCTGTCCAGTTATACTTCACCTGTTTTCTTGTTAACGTAGTCAAGGGAACAGCTATCTTGGAGAATCCTTGGATAAATCGCCTATAATATCCGGCTAAACCCAAGAAACTTCTTATTTCCGAATTAGACTTTGGTATTGGCCAGTCGCGAACAGCTTCTACTTTAGCTGGGTCGACTTCTATTCCATCCTTAGATATAATATGGCCTAAGAACGCCACTTTCTCCAACCAGAAGTCACATTTGCTAAATATAGCAAAAAGCTGCTTATCTTTCAAAATCTGCAGAACTGTTCTTAAATGTTGGACATGCTCACATCTGGTCTTAGAGTATACTAAAACGTCGTCAATGAATACTACTACGAATTGGTCCAAAAATGGTTGGAAAACTCTATTCATTAAATCCATGAAAGCTGATGGAGCATTCGTAAGTCCAAAAGGCATAACTAAGAACTCATAGTGACCATACCGAGTTCTTAAGGTTGTATTATAGACATCTGATGCCTTAATCTTTAACTGGTGGTATCCAGACCTCAAGTCGTGTTAGAGTAGATGCCCAACTAGCCAACTTGTGGTGTGTGGGTTTTTATTGACTCTTGTATATGACAGTCTTTATATATGTTATTCGCATTTCTTTATGGCGTTCTTTATTTTCATTGTGTTATATGATGTTAACTTTTTTGTTGGATAAATATCTAGAATGCACCATAGTGTATGTTAGATGTGATAGTGGATATGATGGCTATCATGAAACACATATAATAGTCACTGTGCATTCTGAATTCGTTCCTAGTCGATTGGACCGTCAAAATGAGGATAAGGCCGCCCGAGCTTGAGACTAGCGTCTGCGATGTGAAGTACCATGTTTCATTGGTAGGGAACATTGTGATTTTCTGAGCATGCAGATGGATAGTTACCTGGTGATCTATCGAACTACCCTCGTTTGAACTTTCCAAGTGGTTACCATTTGTCGAGTGAGTAAGTCCGAGGTCTTGGTTGTACTGATTAGTCCTCACTACTCGAAACGTCATTGAGACTCTACATGATAGGCGTCTCACTTTGACTCGTTTGCCGACTCATTTGGGGTCATTAGGCGGCGAGATTGGGTGAGGTCCCGATGCATGTAGGAGTCAATGCTTCGTTGTCGAGGATTTCACCGCTCGCTCTCATGCGTGGATATCCTATGCTATCTGAGGGGATAATAGTGTATAAATCTCTGGCCAGAGTACTGGATGTGTTTTAGGTAAATGGGTTTGCCTAGTAACACTCGCGATGTCACTATTCGATCTCCAAGATGTATGCATAGCTATCGGATCTCTAGCGACTCTCGATTTACCAATGGTCATTGATCTGATCGGGATATATGTGTTGAAAGGACCGTACTGTACGCTAACCACAACCAACTGGTTCTTGCAGGCACTATCAGTGATACCTAGGGGATCATGGCGCGATGTTGCTAGGCGCTTTACCATGATCCGTTGGGCAAGTCCAAAATTGTGATTTCGAAGCCACAATGGTTGTGGGCCCACGGCTAGCTGTATCCCTGAACCATTGAGGGTCACACAAGTACTGGATTCATGATTCCCGCACGGAAACTGAGCTCAATGCGTTGAGCATAGGAGGAGGATTTTAGGGAGTGCGACTACCTAAAAGTCAACAGGGGTCAAATTGCAATTTCCCAAAGTTGAGGGGCATAACTGTCATTTTGGTCTAGGCGGTCTGAAAAATTGTTTTCGCATCATAATAGTCAGTTTTGGAAACTGAGTCGATCGGTCTGATCTGATCGTCGATCGGAGTTATGATGAAGCCACGGTGATGCGGTTGAACCGAATGTTCATATATTGGACTGGGCCCGCCCCAGGTCCATTGGGCGGTTCAAGCCCATCACTTATTTAATTAGACCTAGGGCTACCATGAGACATACACAAGATACAATCTAGCTCTCACAGCCGCCCACCCTCTCCCACACGCCTCACGCCGGCCGCCGCCGCCATCGCCCGGTTTTTCACGTGATCGGACTTGTTTCGATCACCGCGACGAGATAACCCGTTCGTGCTAAAATCCGTCAGATCTTCTAGTGCAGATTGATGGAGGAATATTGTTTCCGATCGTGGACCTGATTGACGATCTACCGCCGCCTACCGTTTGAAGTGCCGGTTTCCTCGTGAAACTGGTCGAAGCCAGGCGCCTAGACACCAGCAAGGTAGCAATTCGATAAACGCCCTATGAATGTTTATTGATTTTTGAATGTATTGAACGTTTCTAGGGGAAAATTTTGATTTCCGCTGCGCCCCCGGGAAACAGGATCCGGATCCGCCATTGTACGCCAACAGTGGTATCAGAGCCAAGGCTCGGATCCTTCAATACATGTTTGTGCCTTATTGCATCAGATTTCGATTTTTCAAAAAAAAAAAAAAAAAAAAAAATTTTTTTTGTTTGCCGGTTCTGTAGCAGCCGCACTGGGGTATTGTAGCGGCACGGGGGTACTGTAGCGGCCGCACGGGGGTACTATAGCGGCCGCACGGGGGCACTGTAGCGGCCGCAC
>KQ995378.1:21525-39211 GCA_001598015.1 Dorcoceras hygrometricum
CAGTGGGAGATAAGCTGGATACGAGATCCATCTTATGTTACTTCGTTGGATATCCAAAGAATTCCATTGGATACTACTTCTACTATCCAAGTGAAACAAAGTATTGTTCTAGAAATGCCACCTTTATGGAAAGGGAATTTCTACTTGATAGAAAGGGCAAAATAGTAGAACTCGAAGAGGTTCGAGAACCAACTGAGGTACCAAGTGAATCTCCTGCGCCTCCAGAGCCAGTACCAGAAATGGTCGCACCTAGGAGATCCGAAAGGGTTCCTAGGGCTCCTGAAAGATATGGTTTCCTCCTTGAAGATGATCAGGGTGATCAAGTTGTTGGATGTGATCCAAGGACTTTCAAGGAGGCAATTTTCGATGCTGATTCTGATTTGTGGCTTGAAGCAATGCAGTCCGAGTTTGACTCAATGCATGCGAACCAAGTTTGGACTCTTGTTAATCCTCCCAAAGAAATTGTTCCTATTGGGTGTAAATGGGTATACAAGAGGAAACTTGGGCCTGATGGTAAGGTAATGACCTACAAGGTACGACTGGTCGCGAAAGGTTACACTCAAAGGAAATGTGTTGACTATGATGAAACCTTCTCATCGGTCGCAATGTTCAAGTCGATTAGAATCTTACTAGCCATAGCCGCATGGTACGACTATGAGATATGGCAAATGGATGTGAAAACTGCGTTCCTTAATGGAAACATTAAGGAAGAGATCTATATGACACAGCCTGAGGGTTTCACATCTGTAGGAAGTGAGCATAAGGTATGCAAACTTCAGAGATCGATCTACGGTCTCAAAAAAGCATCGAGGAGTTGGAATCTGAGATTCGATGAAACAATTAAGGAATTTGGTTTCATCAAGAATCCCGAGGAGCCATCTGTATATAAGAAGGTAGTTAAAAGCGTTGTGACATTCCTTGTACTTTATGTTGATGACATTCTACTCATTGGGAATGATGTAGGAATGCTACAGTCAACTAAAGTCTGGTTATCTAGTAGATTTTCGATGAAGGATATGGGTGAAGCATCCTATATTCTTGGAATACAGATCTATCGGGATAGATCGAAACGGATGCTCGGACTGACCCAAGCTACCTACATCGATACCATACTTAAGCGGTTCTCTATGGAAGAGTCCAAGAGAGGACACCTACCTATGAGCCACGGAGTCACTCTATCTAAGTCTATGTGTCCGAAGACTGATGAGGAGATAGAGAGTATGACACGTGTGCCATATGCCTCGGCAATAAGTAGTATTATGTATGGAATGATCTCAACTAGACCGGATGTCGCATATGCTCTGAGTGTCATGAGCCGCTACCAGGCCAACCCCGGCCAATTGGATTGGAAGGCTGTGAAAGATTTCTTAAGTACTTGCGAAGGACTAAGAATATGTTCATGGTCTATGGGGGTGGTGAACTGAAATTGGAAGGCTACACTGATTCTAGCTTCCAATGTGACGTAGATGATTCGAAGTATACCTCTGGATTTGTATTCATGCTCAATGGTGGTGCTGTCTCTTGGAAGAGTTCCAAGCAAGACACCATCGCGGATTCAACAACTGAGGCTGAATACATCACAGCATCAGCTGCTGCTAAGGAGGCGGTTTGGATAAGGAATTTCGTCCAAGAGTTGGGCGTCATTCCTGATGGAGTTGGTCCAGTCCCGGTGTACTGCTACAACACGGGTGCCGTTGCACAAGAAAAGGAGCCTAGGTCTCACCAAAGATCCAAACATACTGAGGAAATACCACATAATCCGGGATATTGTGGCTAGAGGTGACATAGCAGTTGAGAGAGTCGCCTCTGCGGACAACATTTCTGATCCACTTACGAAGCCCTTGCCAGGACCGTTGTTTGAAAAACATCGCGAAACAATGGGACTACGTCTGATGAGTAGTTTGCTATAGGGCAAGTGGGAGATTGTTAGAGTAGATGCCCAACTAGCCAACTTGTGGCGTGTGGGTTTTTATTGACTATTGTATATGACAGTCTTTATATATGTTATTCGCATTTCTTTATGGCGTTCTTTATTTTCATTGTGTTATATGATGTTAACAATTGTGTTGGATAAAGACCTAGAATGCACCATAGTGTATGTTAGATGTGATAGTGGATATGATGGCTATCATGAAACACATCTAATAGTCACTGTGCATTCTGAATTCGTTCCTAGTCGATTGGACAGTCAAAATGAGGATAAGGCCGCCCGAGCTTGAGACTAGCGTCTGCGATGTGAAGTACCATGTTTCATTGGTAGGGAACATTGTGATGTTCTGAGCATGCAGAACGATAGTGACCTGGTGATCTATCGAACTACCCTCGTTCGGACTTTCCAAGTGGTTACCATTTGTCGAGTGGATAAGTCCGAGGTCTTGGTTGTACTGATTAGTCCTCACTACTCGAAACGTCATTGAGACTCTACATGGTAGGCGTCTCACTTTGACCCATTTGCCGACTCATTTGGGTCATTAGGCGGCGGGATTGGGTGAGGTCCCGATGCATGTAGGAGTCGATGCTTCGTTGTCGAGGATTCACCGCTCGCTCTCATGCGTGGATATCCTATGCTATCTGAGGGGATAATAGTGTATAACTCCCTAGCCAGAGTACTGGATGTGTTTTAGGTAAATGGGTTTAGCCTAGTAACACTCGCGATGTCACTATTCGATCTCCAAGATGTATGCATAGCTATCGGATCTCTAGTGACTCTCGATTTACCAATGGTCGTTGATCTGATCGGGATATATGTGTTGAAAGGACCGTACTGTATGCTAACCACGACCAACTGGTTCTTGCAGGCACTATCAGTGATACCTAGGGGATCATGGCGCGATGTTGCTAGGTGCTTTACCATGATCCGTTGGGCAAGTCCGAAATTGTGATTTCGGAGCCACAATGGTTGTGGGCCCACAGCTAGCTGTATCCCTGAACCATTGAGGGTCACACAAGTACTGGATTCATGATTCCCGCATGGAAACTGAGCTCAATGCGTTGAGCATAGGAGGAGGATTTTAGGGAGTGCGACTTCCTAAAAGTCAACAGGGGTCGGGTCAAAAGTCAACAGGGGTCAAATTGCGATTTCCCAAAGTTGAGGGGCATAACTGTCATTTTGGTCTAGGTGGTCTGAAAAATTGTTTTCGCATCATAATAGTCAGCTTTGGAAACTGAATCGATCGGTCCGATCTGATCTTCGATCGGTCCGATCTGATCGTCGATCGGAGTTATGATTAAGCCACGGTGATGCGGTTGAACCGAATGTTCATATATTGGATTGGCCAGCCCCAGGTCCATTGGGCCGGTTCAAGCCCATCACTTATTTAATTAGACCTAGGGCTACCATGAGACACACACAAGATACAACCTAGCTCTCATAGCCGCCCACCCTCTCCCACACGCCTCACGCCGCCGCCGACCGCCCGCCGGCCGCCGCCGCATTCGCCCGGTTTTTCACGTGATCGGACTTGTTTCGATCACCGCGACGAGGAGAATCCATTCGTGCTAAAATCCATCAGATCTTCTAGTGCATATTGATGGAGAAGATTGTTTCCGGTCGTGGACCTGATTGACGATCTACCGTCGCCTACCGTTTGAAGTGCCAGTTTCCTCGTGAAACTGGTCTGATCCAGGCGTCTAGACGCCAGCAAGGTAGCAATTCGATAAACGCCCTATGAATGTTTATTGATTTTTGAATGTATTGAACGTTTCTCGGGGCAACTTTTGATTTCCGCTACGTCCCCGGGAAACGGGATCCGGATCCGCCATTGTACGCCAACAAGTCGATCATAGAAAAGACTATGGACCCTTTCGCTGGTCAAACAGATCTTCTATCCTAGGAAGTGGATACTTGTTCTTAACAGTCAATTTATTCAGCTCCCGGTAGTCTATACACAACCTCAAACTTCCATCCTTTTCTTAACAAATAAAATAGGGGCTCCCCAGGGAGACGTACTCGGTCTTAAAAATCCCTTCTCTAACAGATCTTGTATCTGTTCCTTCAGTTCCTTCATCTCTGATGGAGCTAATCGGTAGGGCGGTCTAGACACTGGAGCAGCTCCTGGAACTAACTCAATCAAAAATTCTAACTCCCTGTCTGGTGGTAATCCTTGAATATCTTCGGGAAAAACCTTAGGGAACTCATTCACTAATTCTACATCTGTCAGTTGGGGTTTACTGATAGCTGTTAAGGATGACAAACTTGCCAAAAATCCTACCCTTCCTTTCCTCAAGCATCGTTGAGCCTTAAGAGCTGATATTATTCGAGGAATTCTAGAAACATGTTTGGCTTCAAATTTAAACGAATCTCCTCTGGGTGGGTTAACCACTACTGTCCGAAGTCTAAAATCTATTACTACTCCATACTTAGTCAGCCAATCTATTCCCAAAATCATATCAAATTCGGGCATTGGCAAAACAATTAGATCAACAGAAATTTGATGCCCTTGAAGGCTATGCTCTAAACTTCGAAACACATCGTGAGATATCAATTCTTATCCTGACGGCACCGATACACAAAATCATATAGCTACCTGATCAGACTTGATAGGTAATCTCTTAGCAAACTCAACAGCTATAAATGAGTGAGTAGCTCCTGAATCTATTAAATCCAGAGAAGGCAATCCAGCAATCATAATCTCACCTGTGACTACTGTCGAGTCTGGGTTGGCTTGATCAGCTGTCATTACAAAGGCTCTGCTGGTCACCAGTTGCTTCGACTTTGGACAATATTTCATAATATGCCCTGGCATCCCACATTTATAGCAGACATTTTTTCCAAGTCTGCATTGTCCAGGATGATACTTCTGACACTTAGGACATACTGTGATGGTCCCAGAAATAGGATCACTAAGTAAATAGGAGTTCAGAAGGGGGGGGGGGGGGTTTGAATGAACTCCTTCTATTTTTCTATTTCAAAACTCTTTTAAAATATTTTGCAAGCTTCTTGCTTAACTTAAGTTCGAGTTACCAGACTTAAGAATATCTCAGTTATGAGCAAACTTTTCAGCCAACAATATTTGTGCGGAAAAAGGCCGATTGGTTTGTGAACAGTAAATAAACACAGATAATATAATCGTGCGTAATGTAAAAGATAGAGTTCAGGATTTGTTTCTGGAAGTTCGGACTTCAATGTCCTACGTCTCCCCTTCTTCCTCCTCGGAAGGTATCACTAGAAGATTTGATGCAAGTAGGCCTTCTACAAACACCCGATCCCAAAGACAGCAGCTATGAGAACTCCTAGTACTTCACAACACTCCACGCAAACTTCGCTGCTGGTTTACAACCCTTAACAGTATTTTCGAACTGCTTCACAAAGCCAGTTCGTTACAGACTCAATCAAATACAAAAATGAATACACTTTGTGAGTACTGTAAAATCTCTGGTTTCTAAAACAAAGAAGCTTGATTCAATAATGTGAACCAGAGAATGACACTCGAAGGTATAACAAATTAATGGCGAAGTGTTATTTCTTCAACACTGCTGCTGATATATATAGGCTTTGATTGCAAAGGTCACAAAATTCTTCAAGGAGAATAAATCCCGTTTGAATTGCTGCCAAAATTGTACACGTTGCTCATTGACAGAGCCAATTTGTCTTCTTTCCATTCCTGTGCAAGCAATGAAAAACGGTCTCTGTACATCGTACTATTTACCCAAAATAGTACCTACCTTGTCTCCTTAATTCCAGGCAACTGTACGATCCTACGAATCTTTTCCATTTGAGTAAACGATCGTATTTGAATCAATTTGAGCTTGCGCCTGAAATGACTTTGATAACCAGCACTAACTCCATCAACGTTGTCAAAGATGCTTCGACTGAAAGAACACTTGAAAGAATTCACTTGCTGACATACATTTGTGTTTTTCCATCGACTGATTCCTTTAGCGATAAAACGATGTCGTGTCAACTTATTCAAGCGACACCGTTTTGCTATCAAATAACACCTGCTGGTTGATGTTCACTGTAGCCATCTACTGAAATATATAAACTGTTGAAGAACCAACTGTCTGCTGATATGCTTTGAAGAGAGCATCTGCTGAAATACCAACGATTGATTAAACGCAAACTCCATCGACTGAAATTCTAGCGGTACCTCAAAACGCCGTCGTTCCAACTTATCTAAACGCTGTCGTTTTGCATTCTCCAACGACATATTCTAAACAACTGCTGATCTCTTCAAGAATTCTTCCTTCTGATTTCTCTAAAGAATGCTTCTGCTGATATGAAACTATGCATTCCAACGACGTCGTTCCAACTTACTTGAACGCTGTCGTTTAGTACTCCACGTTAAAACTCAAATAAGTACCTGTGATTGAAACAAAAGCATCTGCTGATTTCTCTTCAAGAAGGTATCTGCTGAATATCATCGAGAACAAACTAACCACTGATTGCATACCATCTGCTGATTTCCAACAAATACCCCAACTGTTGAATTTCCCCTTGTCGATTGATAAAAGATCTCCTGTTAGATGCGACAACTGATTGTTCAATAGCAACTTGTCTTATTTTTGTTATCACCAAAAATAATAAATTTTATCCTAACATACTGGCCTATTATTGCCAGCAGGAACAGAACTGATGGGTTGAATTGGTAAAGGTTTCTGTTCTTGAGGCCTCTGTTGGTTCTTGTTTTGTTTCTTAAACGGCCTCTGGTCCTTCCGCTGAAAGGCTTGTCTCTTCTGTTGCCTTTCTTCATCAACATCTTTCCAGTCCCTTTCAATACGCAGGGCCCTATCCACTGCTTCTCTATAGACCCTGGGCACAGATAGCCTAACATTCATTTTGAACATAGGCTTCAATCCTTCTACAAAATGACTCAGCTTCTCTTCTGGGTCATTTCCTATCAGCAGCACAAAGTAGCACCCTCTTTCAAAAGCCCGTACATACTCCTGTACGGTCAGGCTCCTTGTTTCAGGGTTAAAAATTCCCTTTTCAATTCAGAAGTCTTGTCTGCTGTGAAGTATTGTTCAAAGAACACCTGTTTTAAATCTGCCCAAGTGAGATTTGTCAAATCCACTGATAATTTGGCTCCTTCCCACCAAATCATGGCATCCTCTCTCAACATGTAGATAGCGCACCTAGGCCTATCTAAATCAGACATCTGGAGGTACTAAAAAATGACCTCCATCGATTTGATCTAGCTTTCAGCAACTAATGGATCAGTTGTACCACTGAACTCCTTTGGCTTTTGCCTTCTAAACTTTTCTTGAGGATCATCATTACTAGGTCCTCGGCTACTGGATGATTGCCCGTTACCCCTGCCAGTTTGTTCTACCAGCAGTCGCAAGAGTTGAGCAATACTAGCATTACTGTCTGAGTTGGTTTCCTCTAAGGGAATACCTCTTCTACCTCTTCCTCTTCCTGACATCTTATAATCTATTGCCCGTAATCCACCACATATAATTATCAGAACATGCTAAAATTTTAAAGACAATGCTCTGAAAATAAACTCACAACTTAGAGGAACGGTCGATGAACTTTGATTCAGCTGACGATGCATGTGTTTATCTCAGGAACGTTGCTCTGATACCATGATGTCACACCCAAAACCCACGGGGTCACGAATTGGGGTGAAATAAAAATTTTAAAATAAAAAGAAGGGCTGAAAGACAATTTGTTATAAGCTGTATTCCTTATAACTTAAAAAGAAACTGAAACACAAACACAAAAGCTGACAGACACGCACACGCGGCGCCAAGTACTAACAATATATGGAAAACAGATCTCTATCATATATTGCAATTGCGGCATTACAACATCTGAAATTCTATATGAATTTACAACTGTTGCAACTGATTTAATACAGATGCCTAAAATAAATGACAAAATCAGCTATGACACGGAAAACACTGGCTGTCGATAAACACAACACCACCCAGCTGCTGTCAGATTTCACCTCCCGTTCGCTCCTCAGCTATCGCACCTGCACCATTCAATACAAGCATCTGTGTACACCGGATTAGCAAAACAGGGCACGACTAACAACAACAGCTAACAGGATAAGATCTCTACATGATAAATGCGTGTATGCAGATGCAACAGATTGAAACAACCCACAAAATAGCATACACTGTGCACATACCAGCAACCATACACATATATCCATGCCTATCCCAAAGCTGTAAAATAAGCTGACATCCGTACCTTAACTTTCTGAGCTACAATTACCACAACCGAAGTCCCAATCACTCAGATCTGAAACGTGATAAGCCAACAACAACGACAATACTCAGGGACAGTAGCACAGAACTACGAATTGGGAGCTACGAGCTCCACCCAGCTCTATCCTACCCTTCAAGCACAACAGATAGCTCTAAACGGAGCACAATGTAGGATATAACACTTACTCGAAGCGTTACCTGAACAAAGAACCAATCTGCTCGAAATGCTAACAGACTACACAAGGTAGCTATCTTCGCGATCCTCTTCGAGCTAACCCAAATCTTCGAAAGCGGTATAGGGAGAAGTGCCTTAGCAAGAGGAATGCAGCGCTACCATTCTTGTTTCCATCAGAGTCGTCTACCGTCGGCAATCGGAGAAGATAAGGTTCGATGAACAGTAGCTAGGGTATCGCGACAGAGTTGCTCACGGGAAATATTCTAAGTGTCGGGAAAGATTGTTGAGGTGCAATAATTGCCCCTGCTAGGTAGAGCGATCGAAACGTGGCGCTTGTGTTGCTATACGGTTTAAAAGATTGGAGTTGCACCATTACCACCAGCTATAGCTTTTGGTAAAGCGGCAAGCGCTCGGTCCTACATTCATCGTTCACGGTTATCGTAAATGTAAGGATATCCGCTAACATTGAAACAGATGTGTTAAATGAAACGATGTCGTTAGCGTAAGAAACAGACGTGGCTTGGATACTGTTTGAATAGTGAACACCTGTAACTATGAAATAGGATTGGTCAACTCAGCTGTCAACGAATTGATTTGGTCAACTCAGACGTCAACACAACTTAAACAAAGGCTTTCATGTGTTGAACAAACCAACAGCTGAATACAAACTAAAGCAACAGCTAAATACAACTAACGCAACAGCTGGTTACGAACAAATGCAACAGCTGGTTACGAACAAATGCAATAGCTGGTTACGAAAAAATGCAACAGCTGAAATGTAACTGCTGAATTTAAATATGAAATTCAATCGCTGACATAGGAAACGAAATCTGAATAAGAACTTGGTGTTGCAACATCAAACAACAGCTACACTATCAGCTGTTGTCTATCAAACCAGACTTTATACTGATTCGACCAACAACATCCGATTACATAGCGTCAAATTCAAATGTTACCATTCACCAGAAGGAAGAACATTCATGAACTTACTTGAATCAAACTCGAACTCCTCAGTATTTTAAAAAATCAATAACTTTCTGGAAAAACTTGGAAGCAGTAAAACATCTTTTTGAACCCAATCTTTCTTTCCTTGAATATGCGTAAATCATTTTAAGCATGAACTTCAACATATCTTAAACATACAGGCAAGCAGATCCATAAAATGAATAAAATCAATATATGCTTTAAATGGTGTAGTAAAGGATCAACTTTTACTTGCCTTTGCATTTGAGCTTTGCAACAGCAGTTGATTCCTGCAGAAATCTTCTCCCCGAGCAATCACAACGAGCTTCTTGAAAATATTTTTGAAGAACACGAAAGAGTTTTCTGATACAAGTAAAAATAAACTTTGCCTTTGAAACGGGTATTTATATGGAAGGGATTAGTGGCAAGGTGCTGCATTCATCAAGCATGACACACCTCGACCAAGTTGTAAAATTTGGTAAAATTCCCTTCACATTAATTTAATTTGTAAAACACCAAACCCTTTTCAAAAGAAATCATTTGTCCTCCTTAAAATCATTTTCAATCAATTTAAAACCTGCTCATGTATCGCCCTTGGAGTCATCTGCTGAAACCAGCCGCGTCGTATCTCATTTTCTGAAATCAATGAAATCAGCTTTTGCCAACAATTAAATTGTCATTTGACCCATGAAAATAAACAAGATGCATATATGTAGTCCTATGGATTTTGGGGCGTTACAGTTTCTCTCTAATATAAATGTATATTAGGTTTATTTTCTTTTGTTGGTATATATATGCATGTACATAAATGCTTTGTAGTTTATATAAGAGGACATTAAAAAAAAATGCATATTACGTGAAATTAATATTAGCTGGGGATATTATATTATTTATAGGATAATACTGCATCTTATACGGGATTGGTATTGATTACCATGCTTTATTATTTTTCCTTCTTGATTATGTAACAAATACCAAAATTATTATCTTTGACGTGAATTGTTGCCACACATATAAATGGATGGATCGGATGGTCTAATTTTAAAGCATAGTAATATTAGATTATCATCATAATCGCATGATTTCACATTTGATTACAAATATTTTGACCGAGAAAGTTCATATCTTGCAAGAGTTCTTGAGTCCACGTACGAATTACTAATAAAACAATATTGAAATCATTTCATTTAGGATTTGGAGAATTACTTGTGAATCTCTACACTCCATTCTTGTGTTTCTTAGGCCGTGTTTGGACATGTACTTTAAAAATATTTTTAGTATTTATAAGTAACTTTTTTTAAAGTTTGTGTTTCGGAAATATATTTTTAAAAAGTTTTTATATCTTTTTCTTAAAAAATTGTTCTTACTGTGTAGTTTTTTAGAACAATTAATAGGTGATTTTTGAAAAACACGCGGGTCAAATTTCAGGTCAATTATACTAATTCGGGTCACAAGTTATGAACGAGTGAAAACCCTATCTTTTCCTTTTGACCCATTTTCATCAAATCCTCTTGCCACAACCAGCAGCTGCCTCCGCCAGCAGTAGACCCCTCCGCTTGCGGCAGCAACCTCCACCTCGATTGCACTTTCGATTTTCGGAATAGCGGCTTCGTTTTCTTCATCCCAAGGGTTTTATCTCCCCATCTTTGCTAAGTGTGAGTTGATTGTTCGTTTATTAATTTTTTTCTTCGCTCATATTTCGCAATTAGTTGCGCTACTAAATGGATTTCATTTTCTCCCGAAGTCAAATTCCATTTTCTAGCCAAGTTGGTGGATTAGAAATATCTATTAACTTTTCTTGAACTTTTTTGACTAACGTGAAAGTTTAATGTGATTGTGCAATTATACATTGGACTTGGCTTATATGTGATTTCTCAAATTCTACTTGCTCCAAATATAATTCATTGGAATGTTATATAGTTTGAATTTTCCATAGAAGCCGTTGTGGCCTACTGATGTCAGAGTAATTTGAATTGTGGTTAATGAAAAAACGTCAGATGGCAGAAGAAGGATAACAAAAAAGTAGCAAGTATGGTTCTTCTCGAACATATTGGAGTTCAAAAGGACGTTTGCTTATTCTTTTAATGTTTGCAGAAATAAGGAGTTCAAAAAATTCAAATATAGAGGTCTTGATTTTATCAAAGAACTAGGAGAATTGTTTGAAAAAAGTAATTCAACTGGAAACTTTGCATTGGCATGGCAAAGTCAAGTAAACGAGGGTCGTGAAGTTGATGCAAACACTTCTTTAGATTTTGATCATGAAGATGAAGTGCCCTTGACTTTAAAATCTTCAACAAAGAGGCCTAGTTTAGATACATTTAGTATCTTAAAGAAGAAGGATCAAGAGGTAAAAAAGCGAACAAGGGTATATATAGAGAAGATCTTTACCTAGAAACTGCTACCCAAGATTGTATTGCTAAGGCCAACAAATATAATGCACAGATAACCCAAGTAGTTGATGAGTATTCTGCTGAAAAATGCAAGGATGCATTATATGAGTTGGAAAGTGATATTGATTGTGAGGAATCAGAATTTGGTTTGTGATTAATCGTGGTGATTTGGAATTAATCGCATGAATTTTGAAGGTTTTGCGAGTGAAATCTGATTCCCCATTGAATTTCAGACTTTGCGCTATTGTTTAGAAAACCAATCGTAGCGAATTTAGGAAGTCGACGCGGATCAACAGTACTGTAGCTCTCAGCTGGTGAATTTTTGAATCAGTAGAGATGACGTAATCGTGACGCGTTGTTATCTGCTGGTGGTAGTTGCGTTAGAAGGAGCGACCAGTCGATGGTTTGAGGAACCAGTCGCGAGATATCTGTCGACAGATAGGATGATGTATGCTGTGCGACGTCGTTTTGATAAGTTGAAACGCTGCGTTTTGAGTGTTGCGTCTGGTACCAGTCGCGAGAGAATTGTTGTGAGGAATGCGTTGCGACTGGGTGACCAGCTGTTGGCAACAATGCTTACATAACCATTACGGCGTCGTTTAGATTAGTTGACGCGTCGTCATTTTGTGTAATTTCGCGAGATCAGTCGCTGATGGGTTTTTGAAGAGATCTGTTACCAGCTTTTGGTTGGTTCACAAGAGATATCTGTTGTCAGCTGGTGAAGCTTTGCGACGTCGTTTGAGTTAGTTGGAACGATGTCGTTTTGATGTTCTTTTGAGAATACAACGACTGGTTGTTGAGACTGGTTTTGTTGAGAGAAAAAGCTGGTTACTGTTATAAGATTTCTACTGTAGCATTTCTCAACGACTGAATTAGAAGAACAGCAGCTGGTGGATTTAGAGATATATATATAGAAGTGTTGATCGACACTTAGAAATATTTAGAACCCGACATTCCTTATCTCCTTTCCCAAACCCTCGAATAGCTACTGTTCACCGTAACTTTTATTCCGTCGATTACCGCCGTTCTCCGCCGATGATTTGAGTGATTTTGGTGGCGCTGGATTCGTTGTGAGTTGCTCTTTCGAATGCTACCCATTTGAAGCCCTGAATCAACTTTAGAGAAGAAGTGCGAAGTTGCCGTGTCCTCGTACAGAGAAATTCGTTGGTTCTTCTGCTGGTTTGAGTTTCTGGGTGAGCATCTATTGTTGTTTCTAGCTTCTATAGACTTGTAGAACTAGAGCAAGGTTCTGACCGTAGGCTAGGATGCTTCGAAGTTTAGATTTGAACTAGATATGAGTGGATGGTTGAGTTTCCTTAACAGATTTGAGGTTCTGGACAACTTCTGCCGTAGTTGAGGATATCAGGTGAAAGCTGGTTTTCACTGTTGGTATTGCCGTGCTTTTGCAGAGTCTGTTGAGGTAGAATTCAGTCATTGAAGGTACGAATTGAGCAGATTTAACAGCTTTGAGTGTGGACATGGCTGTGATCGATGTTATGAACATGCTGATCTGATTATGTGAATTTACGTGGCAGTCTGTTGAATTGTTTAAATTATATATGCTGTTTCACGTAATGAATTGTATGCATTGTGCATTGAATTGGCATTCATGCATACATATTGAGCCTGACATATTGATTTATGACCTGATTGAGAGCCACGTTGTGACTGGCCGATTGACTTGTTGTGCCTGAAAAGTCCAATTCTATCATCGGAGTGGTGACCGACTGACTTGTCGTGTCTGAAGACCACCGAGCTGTGATGGGCTGACGGGTCCTGAAGATCAAGGACCGATGATTTCCACCGGCTGACTTGCTGTGCGTGGTATAGAGGCTCGATCGATATGATTGCCAGTCGACTTGGTGGTCTAGCTATCCGATCTTTAATAGCCCTCATGCATTCATAGCATTGATTTATAGCATATTGCATGTTTAGCTGTTTAGATAGCTCTTCGTACTGAGGCTTGACCTCGTATTTGTTTTCCTGCTTTTGTTTTGTTTGGGTCTGTGTTACCCATTTGCAGGATCTTCAGGTAACCAAGCTGGACAGAGTAGAGGTTCAGCTGGTCGATCCCCATGTCCATGAGTCCCAATTATTTTATTTATGTATCAAACCCGGGGGATGCCCCGTGTCTTATGTATTTTTGGGGATCTGTATTTGAATTGATAATTGTGTTACCTGTTTTATATGAGTTTGAGTCAATTCATATTTTGATTATGGATATTTTGAATGATGTTTTAAGTTCAGGCCCAATTATATTTCGAAAATTTTTAAGCCCGATTTTTCGCTTCCGTTATGTGATTAATTGTGCTATTATCTTGAGTAATTAGCACGGGGCCTGACATTGATGATGACAGATTTTTTGTGAAGGAAACAAAGTCATTTCTTGACTCCCGCATGGAGATCGCTTTTTTATGAATATGAATTGTCAGGCCCGGTGTTCTCAAACATCAAAGTTCCGCACAAAACAAGCAAATCAACGGAAGCTTAAAAAGTGGATTTAAAATTTTCTTTCTCGGCCTCAACGACATACAATTCAAGATATAAAATAATACTCAAAGTATAGATTTGCAACTCAAAATCTCTACATCAAACAATACCAGAAATGCATACAAATATCTTAACAGATAATAATCTTCAATACAAGCATTCACACAGGACATCCCCTGGTAAACTGACTCAGTACATTATACATAACTGGGACTCAAAAGGGGGCTCTACCAGCCGACACACCACTCGGTCCAGCTGATTTACCTGAAGAAACCTGCAAAGACCAAACACAATGTAGGACCGAGCGCTTACCGCCCACTCAAATAAGTACCCCTCCCAATAATTTCACTCCTTGCAATCAATGGAACTGAACCCGTGCCTTAGGCTCTGATACCAATTGTAGGACCAAGCGCTATCGCTTTACCAAAAGCTATAGCTGGTGGTAACGGTGCAACTCCAATCTTTTAAACCGTATAGCAACACAAGCGCCACGGTTCGATCGCTTTACCTAGCAGGGGCAATTATTTCACTCCAATACACAATACCAAAGCATCCCCCAAAAAGGGAAAAACAACGAGGTCCAATCTCAGTACAAAGAGCATTCATAAAATAGCAATCAAATAAGACATGCAATATCTCAAGACATGTAATGTATGAAGGATACATCGAAGACTCATCGGCTGTCACAATTTCACAAAAGACTCAGCTGTGAATCATCAAATCATAAATCAGTGGCCACATCGCATGTGAGAGTATGGGAGCTGCCCAGCCGTCCCACATGCAGTACCAGCAGCATAAAGTCTCAAAACTCAACCCAAGTGGTTCCATTCAGCTTACTGAGGGGTGGGAGCTACCCATTGAATCTCAGGACAGATACAAATCTCGCAGCGGGGAGTCAAGGGTACGGGAGCCAACCAACACCGCCAATCCATCCTCGGATAAAATCAGGTATCAAAATTAATCGGCTCAAAATGCTAGCATGTATGCAAGACAGTATCAGCTTACAAACAACACGTAATAATTATTTGTAAACAGATTAGAAAACCATCACATAGTACACGGCTAAGCAGACTAAGCTCACAATCAACACACAATACACAACACGGCAATCCAGCACTCACACAACAGTTCAGTTCACGCTGGAAATATTCTCATGCTTATGTCAAAGCTGTTGATATAAGCTCAATCCGTACCTTCCACAGATCTTCGCAAAGTACCTCAGCACAGCTTGCAGCTAACAGCAGAATGCACTCCCTGCTCCTCTCGGCAAATAGCTCAGGGCCATCAGCTTACGACAAACCACAAGGGAGGCTCTATTCTGCCAAGATACCTAAGAAATAAGCTCTGTTTAAGCTTACACATCTCATGGCCTAAAGCCTCGTAGCTCAGAACAACTACGTCTAATCAACAGAGCACTATCTATGTTAGAGTTAATTTCAGAAGTTTTTGTGAAGACAAATAAAAGATATTAATCAGCTCAAAGGTACAAGATATGGACGAGGCTTACGACGTTAATCAAAGAAACCAAATTGGAGCTGAGTCACGCTGGTAAAAGGACAAACCAACTCAGAGTATTTATGTTGTGCTGGTTAAGGTCAAACCAGCTCAATATATCAGTTGCAATGGTCAAAGAAAAAAACAGCTAAGTAATCAATCATGCTGGTTAAGGTCAAACCAGTCAAAGAAGCTTAGCCGGATAAGGACAAATCAGTTGAGCAAATTCAAAGAATAGAAACAGATTGAAGATTATAATCAGCCCGAAAGAGCAGATGAAACAGTGGGATGTGGAAAAATTGAGAGAACGGCTCAAAACGTAGAGTGGTACAACAGACCAGCTGGATGGATAAACCAGCTCGCCGCAAGATTGTCCTACATATGTTATCTGGTTACAGAGGAAAGTGTACAAAGATTACTATCTGGATCAGTACAGAATAAGATCAAGAGCAGATCGATTGGTTTTCGATCAACCCAAAACCAGATCAGAAAAGCAGCTCGACGTACGGGAACCAAATCGAGTGACCATCTAAGTTAAGGACAACTTAGCAAATTGAATTTCAGAATGTTTGAGACTACGTACAATTGATGTGATACATGTGACCTTTCTTCATTGAAGTATAGTCGTTGGAACTACTTTGAGCTAATACTGTTGATACATGTGACCTTTCTTCATTGAAGTATAGTCGTTGGAACTACTTTGAGCTAATACTGTTGGGGAACCGTGGCGGATCCGGATCCCGTCTCCCGGCGAGGCAGCGGAAGAACAAAATTAGGGCGGGAAACATTCAATACAATTCAATAATAACACAATATGAACCATTCATAGGGTGTTTCTCGGGGTATTACCTTGCTGGCGACTTGCGCCTGGCTCCAACCGGAATTACAAGAAGTCCGGATCTTCACGGTAGGCGGCTGTAGATTCGTCAATCAGGTACACGATCGGAAGGGAGACTCCTTTGTCAGCCTGCACTAGAAGGCCTGACGAGATCAGCACGGACGGATTCTCCTCGAAAAACTGATCGGAGCAAATCCGATCAATTAGCGGCGGCGGCGACGACGGCTTTTGGGAGAGGAGGGAGGCATGTGGGAGCTCTAGGGTTTAGGGTTAGTGTAATCAAGTGTTATGGTTAAAGTCTCTAAGTCTAATTAAATAGACTAGTGATAAACTTGGACCGGCCCAACGGGCCCGGGTCCAACGTATGAACATTCAGTTCATCCCTATCACCGTGACTTCATCATAACTCTGATCGTCGATCAGATCAGACCGATCGACTCAGTTTCCAAAACTGAATACTATGATCTGAAAAACCATTTTTCAGAACCCCAGTGCAAAATGACCGTTTTGCCCCTCAACAGCGGGAAATTACGATTTGACCCCTGTTGACTTTTAGGAAGTCGCACTCCCCAAAATCCTCTTCCCATGCTCAACACATTGAGCTCAGTATCCGTGCGGGAATCTCGAATCCAGTACTTGTGTGACTCTCAATGGTTCAGGGATACAGCTAGCTGTGGGCCCACAACCATTGCGGTTCCGGAATCACATTTCCGGACATGCCCATCGGACCATGGTAAAGCGTCTAGCAACATCGCCCCATGATCCCCTAGGTATCACTAATAGTTGCCTACAAGAACCAGTTGGTCGTGGTTAGCGTACAGTACGGTCCTTTCAATCCATATATCCCGATCAGATCAACGACCATTGGTAAATCGAGAGTCGCTATAGATCCGATAGCTATGCATGCATCTTGGAGATCGAATAGTGACATCGCGAGTGTAACTAGGTAAACATGTTAGAGTAGATGCCAAACTAGCCAACTTGTGGCGTGTGGGTTTATAGACTCTTGTATGAAACAGTCTTTATATATGATATTCGAATTTACTCATATGGCGTTCTTTACTTTCATTATGTGTGTAATGATTTACAATTGCGTTGAGTAAAGACCTAGAATGCACTTAAGCGTATGTTAGATGTGATAGTGGGTATGACGGCTATCATGAAACACATCTAATAGTC